>JARGYA010000561.1:0-81001 GCA_029204335.1 Mycena vulgaris
ACTCTAAGCAACCGTGATGTGCGATTCGAACGTGCCTTTATCCCCGAGTTTCACCATATCCCGGCGCGGAAGCGCCTCGATGTCCTGCCGAAGTCCGCACGCGTGGATCACCTGCTCATAGAACACCTCGTCCCAGGGGCTGTCCAGGAGAATGTCTGGGATCGAGAATGTTATGAATATATGGGACGAAAGAACAGGCAACTCACTGGCGCGCAGAGTTCCAGGGTATATGAACGGCGTTTGACTGGCGAGTGCAATCTGACGGGGAATCAGAGGCGATGCGAGACGCGGACGGTGCGATGGATACCTTGTGCGCCTTGACCTTCAAAATACCTTCAACCAGTCTCGTCTCGCCCAGTATCGACATGAGAAGGCTGGATTTGCCCTGGGATCTGTTAGCATCCGATCTACACCGTGATATGTATCCCTCTTACACTGGCGACAGATCCGACAACCATATGCAGCTCGCGTGGGGATAGATCGAGAGTAGTGTCGTGCAAGACCTGAGTCTTGTCGTCCCACGCAAAAGTGCATCCTTTGAGGGATACTTCAACAGTGGAGACAGTGGAGACCTTCACGCCATCTTCACTGACATCGACTAAGTCAGCGTCTACGACTACATCCTGTTCGGACTCGGCCTTCTCGGGGAGCTGCAGGAAGCCTTGGATGCGGCCGAGGGACGCATATGAGGCGAAGAGCGAAGGCAGCGATTGCCCGATCATGTTCAGCGGTCCTGCCTTCATTGTGAAACGGGTAAGATGGACGGATTTGCAGCCACTCACCACTGAGTAGGTTGACGATGGTGAACAACCTGAGACACAAACCAGTAAATAAATGTGCAGAGAAGGAAGCTGAAACCAAACTAACGTAAAGATACGACTGACGTCCAGCGGGGCCAGGTCTCCCCATCCATGAGCGAGCATAACGACGTACGCCGCGAGGGTGACCAAAAACGCCGCGCTAGATCCAATGTTGGACAGGGTGCCCGCGATGGATATAAGGTACATGAAGCGCTTGAGCGCATGCGTCTCGCTCTTCCGAAGCGCATTGATTTTGCGTTCGAGCGAAGCCTCGTATGCGCCCAATTTGATGGGGAGGAGTTGGCCGAGAACGGAGGTCTGGAATTCTGGTCAGCAAATGGTGAATTGCGGGAGTGAAACAATGCCGACGTACGAGCAGCTTAATCCGGATATCGATGGCTGCCAGCCACGCCTTTTGGGCCGGACCGACGAAGCTGCCGACCGTGCCTAGGATGGTCAGCAGAGATAAAAGTATCAGGGCGGGACGTACTCGTCGATGCAATGAGGGCAGTAATGAAGAGCAGCGGGGCGAACATGACATAGCCTGCCTTGTACCACAGCATGGTGCAGGCAACGACGATAGTCACTACCGCCGCCCATAGCTCTTGGAACGTCTGGAATCCCGACGTGACCTTTTCAACGTCTACCGACATGTACGTCGTGGCGGCTCCCTGCCCGATCTCTCGCGCCGCCATGGACGTCAGGCGCAGCGTTTTCGCATACAGTGATCCGGTGAGCGCCGAGCCGTAGAGCACAATGAAGGCATTAACTTTTTCAGCGTAGACGTAGTTCGAAATCGCCAGCGAGACTATGTAACAAGTTTGAATCAGAATCGTTGGATGATAAAAACGGTTAGGACACTTTACCGTAGACGACAAAGTACGCTGCGATGAGGAAAGTCCCGCGTTCCTTGGGCAGGGACTTGTCGGAGACGTATAGGATCATCTGCTCCACCAGGGTGACTTGGGCTTTCGAAACGATCAGCAGGGCGTGGTTATGAGTGTTAATGGACGTACAGAACATTCCAGCGAGCACGAGCAACCGCGGGATTACGGGGCTCAGGAAGTGGCCGCCAAACGCTTTGAATGTGCTCTTGACAAGGAACAGAGTGCTCGTCTTGTCGCTGGTCGCGAGCGCCGCCAGAAGCTTCTCCGTCGCGGGGTCTGCCCGGAGGTACAGAGGGATATCGCGGAGCTCGGGGAGCGTGATGCGGCGCTTTGAGCCAATGTAGAGGAGCGGTAGGATGTGCGGGAAGAAGGGCTTGGCGAGGAAGGAGAGCGTCGATTCGTAGGCAGGCGGCTGGAGCGCGTCAGAAGACACAGACGAGCACTGCGATTATACGCACGGGATCTGTCGGCAGCAGCAGGCTGCGCTTGCTCTTACTCTCGAGGAAAAAGAATGCAAATAGGGACACGGCCGCGGCGGAGTTGGCATAAAGGCCCACGGGGAGAGCCAGCATCTCATATAGTCCCCGAGCTGTATACGCGTAAAGCCCGGTGCCAAAAATGGCATACAGAGTAGTAAGGGTGCTGGGCGCGATAGAATGATAGTGCTCGGATATTGAGGCGACGACAAAGGTGATCTGGGGTGTGCATGAATAAGTTGGCTCCGGATTGATGGAATGCAAGCAGGACTCACTGCCGCCGCAACTCCTGCACTCGGCACCACCCATTCCGAGTCACCTTTCGCATAAGCAAGGATAGTAGCCGCGGCTGCGATGTAAACGACGCCGAACATGGCCTTGAGGGCGACCAGAATGTCCAGTTTTCCAGTGAGACATCCGGGGACCTTCCGGTTTGCTATGATGCGTGATAAGAGCGCGGCGAGGGCTAGGAGGAAGGCAAAGGTGATTAGGTTGGAAAACCGCAGAATGTCTGGCGCCTTGAACCTAGGTGACGCGTCAGCGCTTGCAGAAGGATTCGGAAGAGGGTGACGCGTACCGGGTTTCTTCATAGAAGGAATGCACTGTAAGCCAGGAGGCGCCATGGGAGTAGAGGTCCATGACCGAAGTGCCAGTGGAAGGCAGTCAGTACTATGAGCGAAAGTCAAAAGTTGGGGTTTAGGGCAAGGAGTCAGGACCAGAACGCGAAGCACGCGGTTACATGGATAAGCATTGATAATCAGCAACCCTAACCGAATGGGGCGCTGTGAAACGCGGAGAATTGATGGCGGTGGCGGTAGCATAAATAACGCGTCGACAAGGCCAAAGAGGTCTCCACATCGCGCCCCTTGCATCGGAAACATGCACTTGCGCCCGTCGAGTCACTCGGGGTTTAGAATCGGAAAAAACCAGTAAGATATGTAGTCATAGAATCGTTGAAGCGAGATTCCGCTTTTGGATCGAAAAATCCCCTCGACAGCTTCCTTGAGTGTGTTTAGAGTTCCAGAGTGGAATGTGCGTTCCCCGTAGCCGGGTAACCCTGGGAAAGGAAAAGCAGAAATGGGAGATGGGAGTTGTTGAAAGGACGAAGGTCAAGTTGCGTATTGTGATCGCACACACTCCGCCCTTCTCGCGCCGCGTCGGCCGTCGGCAACAGAGGTCGCGCGCATGGAGACGGGGGCCGCGGCGCGCGCCTGCGCGAGGATGTGCATCGCCGCATGCAGACATTCTTCCCGCACTTCACGCATCACCAGCCCGTCACGCGTGCTCCGGCGGCACCTCACCGACCTCGCGGCGGACGACCCCAAGCCTAAGGGCGCGCAGCGCGCAGATCGTAGCAGTGATGGACGAGACGGAGCGCTGGGTCGCCTCGGACGTGCTGGGCGCGTCGCGGGCCCAGGTCCTTGCGCGGCTGGGGCGTGGCGTGTGCCTGCCATCTGCCGTTCTGCGAAAGAAAATTGACGGGCGTCTGCAGAGTTGGAGGAGCTGTTGGAGAGGGGTGCCTCAGACGACGGTGGGAATGAGGGTGCTTGATGATTTGGAGGCGAGTCATCGCGCGTAAATCTGGGTCATTAGTATTGAATGCAGAGTCTCAGGCAAACGAACGCTGGGGTTTGCAACCAATATTGGGGGCATGATACATGTATCTGGATTATATTTTATAGCCGAGGGTATTGCAACACGGTTTCAGACATTTCCTGGCACAATGCGTCCTCACACAGGAGACACAAAGGACACCCGAACCCCACCAACCCTCGCCGTCTATTCTCGAAGTGGCGTCCTGTGAAATCTCCAAGTACGCAGAATCCCTGAATATCGAGGCACCCAGGTCCGCGCCCTGACAGTAGAAAGTAGAAGGTCATCAAGCAATTGTTCTCGTTTGACAATATATGCGGGGTCCTGGTTAGTGGCTTCCATCACGCCCTGTACACCTTGATTGTGATCAAACAGTTTCCTCGATATGAAAACACAGGGACGAGAAGTACATCCTCTCCATCGCATTATGTGCCAATTAGTCCTCCTGCGTACCTACTGTGATCCCCGTCCAGACAATCATATATAATACCCCAGAGCAGAAAGGAGAAAGCCAGAACGCGCCAATATGTTCTTCACCCAGCTCCTCAGCGTATGTATTCTTCAACCTTCACATTCTATCCTCACAACCGTTCACAGTTGATTTCCGTCTTCATCGCTGCTCGCGCCAGTCTCCTACCGGGGAACTCAACAGCAGTCGTACCCTCCCCGGACATCTTCCCCATCGCTCCTATGGGGAGCGTCGCAGCGGTACAGGTAACGACCGGCGACACCCGCTTCTTCTTCCAGGACTCCACCGGCGCCATAATCATCGGCGGCTCCAGTGCGCCCTTCATCAGCGGCGGTCGAAACGGCGGTAACAGCGTACTGGTTCCGGCCAACGAGGTTCTTCCGCGCACGCCTATCGTTGCAATCACCGCGAACACTGCGACTTACACGGGGGTACGTCCCGCGTATCGCATGTAAGGTCACTATTGACCGTGCGACGCCCAGCTTCGCCTCTACTTCCTGTCCCCCACAAACGTCCTCAGCGAATACATCTACCCCGCGACCATCGCGCAGAACACCGGCGGATTTATGGGCGGGCCGAGCTGCACCGCGTGCTTGACGACGCAGGGACTGGTCGCAACCAGCAACACCAAGGTGTTGTATGCTATGGCCAACACCGCGTTCAACCAGTTCAGGGTGGGCTTCGTCAGCGCCGGAGAGCCAAACACCGTGAGCGAAGCCGCGAACCTCGGGTCTGGTTGGCAGGTCGCTACCTTTCCCAACTGAATTCCGCGACTGAGAATTAGTGTTCCATACGACTTTTGCAGTTCATATGTCATGGAATATCGATGTATACGTGTCCGGGGTGAAGTTTCCTTGAGGAATCACAAGGGTCATATGCTCAAGACAGCTATCCGTATGTATGTTATTATCGCAACTGTTCAACAAGCGAGGTACGAGCTGCATATGTTGACAACGGTGACTGGGCTTCTATGTATCGCTGTGTGTGGCACGCCGATTGGATAGATGAACAAGTGCTGTCGCATTGGTATTGAACTTGACAGTTTACTGATCAATGGCCTGGATGACCATGATATTTGAGGTCTTCGCGACGAGAGGCCTATTTATGTCACAGCGTTGAGGATACGGAGTATGGCAATTGTGGTGTAATTGCATACCAGAATTCAATGTCCTGAAGAGTTCGATCTGGCGAGATCAGCCCCAATAGCAAGAACACGATGTAGCGGATCCGACTTCCCCACCCGTTAGCAGTGGTTGCCTGGTACAATGTTGGATGAGGCTACGGCGTTAGGACATCACGGAAGACGCAGATGAAAGTTACCGGCCGTGGCATCTTGCCTGTTGAATTCGGCAAACGACGGTTACAGGGGGTTTGTTTCTGTGAAAACTGATTTGGATGGGGCAAATTTATACCTTTGCGATGTGAAGTCGAAGGGCCGGTGGATAGGAGTACCCACTCGTTGAATTGCGGACACTCGGAGAAGAATCCCACCGCCAGACAGACACTGACCCGAAAAAACTTCCAAGATTGGTCGTAGCCCTCAGAATCGCGAGGATCTAGGACGAGGAAGCGCAACAGGGCCAAAACAGACTCGTCCACCCTCGACTTCGAAGTCCACATGCGAAACGGTGGCCCAGATTTTTCTCGTCCGATCCGTGAAAGAAACGATCGTTAGACGAATAACTTACCTACAGCACTATTGTCTTTATTAAGCGCAGCGGGATCGAAAATCATGCGCCTAACCTAATGTGATTCAGGTGCCGTCCGTACAATTTCTTGGCATCGCGCCCAATAAGATGAGTAAATTGATAGTCGGCAAGAGACAAAAAGGATGGAGGTGATGAAAACATGTCAATACAGGTTGGACGTAGAATACAGGCTGCTCGGTGCGCGGAATAGAAATCATAGGTCAATGATTCCTGAACGAAGGAACGTCAAACAGCGGAGAGTGTGTCGAGTTAGTTTCTGTGTGACAAGGGAGAGGCCAAGAATATTGGCTCAGCGCGTGCCGCTTTACACCAAGGAAACCGGGGATAGCAAGGTTCAGTTTTCGAAAGAAAGTTGCGGCAGAATAAATGTGCATTTTGAACGCCATATCAAAGGCTAATCAGGATTCAACGAAATGTTAGGCACCGACGCCAGCGCGGCCCTCATTTCCCGCAAGAACACAGACGCCGCCCGTGAGGAGGCACCCCCGGACCGCGGTCGCGCTTCCCGGATCTCAAGATCCAACCGCTGGAGCGCGGGGAACATCACGAGGCACGGAACGAGCGCGCGCGCCGCGGCAAGCGTATCGCATCGCACGTGGACCGAGTCGACGCCGTGCAAGCGCCCAAAGACGTCCGAGGGGAGCGCCTCGAAGGACTCCGACTCCACGAGATCCAGCGAGAGGACCGTGGGCACGGATAGCGCGGATGTGGATAGACGGCGGAGTGCGTGGGTGAGTGCAGCGGCTGCGGCGGGGGTGTCGCGTTGAAAGGGGATGGAGATGCGAGCGAGCTGGGGGGAGCGATCGAGGGCGTCGAGAAGGGGTGCCAGGCGCTCAATATCCGTGCAGGAGATTTGTACCAGCGACGAGAGGGTCACCGGCGCATCGAGAAGCATGAATGTGCCGGTTGCCTGATCGTCGATGGAGGTTATGTGCGGGTGGCGGCGGAAGAATGCTCCAAGCGCCGTGGGGTCCATCCGTTCGTGTATCTCGAGGTGCGCAAGGTCCGGGAGTGTTAAATAGGGAATAACTGCCGCCACCTCTGAAGGAGACGCATCCAACGCCGGGTCGTCGACGCTGTTCTGGCGCCCGAGCTGAAACCACCACATGCTGTCCATACCAAATGCGATGAGTGTGAACGGTCTCGGTGCCCCCGAGGCGGCTGAGATTCGCCTGAAGAGCACCGATGTCGGATTGGCAGCGCTATCAGAGGGGGCCCATCTTCGTGACCAGAGAGGACCCCAAACTAGGCAAGATGCACCGATGACGCGGACTTGTTCTTCTTCCTGCTCCGCGTCCGTTATGAAGCCAAACCAGCCGGAGGAACCACCTCGTCCAAAGGTGCCCCAGTTCCCGATCATGCACACATGGGGAGTAGGGAGTATAAACACCGGGCCCGCTGTTTTGCTCGCCATCTCTCGCGATATATGGCTCATCTCTGCGAGTAGCATCTCCCGCAAGTATTGAGCATCTGGCGACATCGGGTCTATGGTCATATCGTCGTCGTGAGGAAAAAATAGCTGGAGTTCCTCAATTGAATGGGAGTTGGCAAGAAAGCGCCGCAAACGGTGAAGGTCTCGAGAGACATCATCGAGCGCCGTGAAGCGGCACACGAGGGTTTTGAGCTGAGGTGTAGAGGTGGATAGAAGCAAGGCGGGGAGGCAATGCGACTCGATGTCGAGGGCTCCGGCTGCCAGCGACTCGGGAGAAATAGCCTTTCGTTCCAGATATATTGCCGTAGAACGGCTATTGAAGGCGCGGCAGACGCCACTCGCAGTAAAGAGACTGTCATCGTCGAGTCCTCTGAGGATGAGGTCCCAGATTTCGGGGGGGACATGAGTTATATCATCCTCGAATGATACGGAAGAGACATGTGAGGCCCGTCGAAGCTCCTGCGAAACGGACCCCAGGAAGTTGGCTTCGATGGACTTGCGCATTGGGGGATATTAAATATTACTTACAGAAAAACAAGGTCTTGAGATGTCGAGAAATGGACGGATGATCTGAGGGATGAGCCGATACATCGTGCAAGTCGAGGACAAGGTGAAAAAAAGACACGTGAGCAAATGATCCCATCGGGATCGGCGGGCCAAGATCGAGATGGCAGCGGGTCAGAAAGTGCACAATAAGTAGGTCAGAAAGTCGAATTTATCCGTTTCCCTCTTCCTCTATGCCCCCGGAGTTTTCCGGGATTGATTCATGTACTTAGACTACTAGTGCGTATATAACAAGGGGGTGTCGGCTTTCGAAAATCGGATATAGGGTCGAAAAGTTTTTTTCGACCCTCCCCCAGACCCCCCCCCCTCCCCCCCAAATAGGGAAGGAGATTCCCACGCCTGGCTCGGTCATTTTCGGCACGCTCTCGGAAGTACCCAGCATTATTGTTCTGTCTACGCCAAGGCGTTGCTACTCCTTCTATCGCTACTACGGTCATATTACGGTCATTTAACCATGCCTCCGCCTCTTCACACTACGACCGCAGTTTGGGCACGGCAGAGTGCTGGTGTTGTTAAATTCTTGTCCTCCTTTCTGGAAGGAGCTCAGTGGTCATTTAGGAATAACCATTGCTGAGATTACCTGCTTCTTTTTGTTCTTCGGCATTGACGGGGGAGAAGGCGGCGTGAAATTTTCTGGGGCGCGTGATACATGCACGTGAGCGTGATCCGCTGTCCGAATTGGGACGAAATCGCCGAACCACAGCACATATGACTTTTGGGCGCCACAAATCGTTAACCCAGCCCTCTATGCTATCCCAATATCATTTGGGAAGTCTTTTGGATCTTTTTGAACCTTGTTCATACTACATGATAAAAGTTTTTTTCAGCCGCCCTCGGGACCCCCCCCCCCTATATCCGAAATTTTAATGCCGACACCCCCTTGGTATATAACCAGAATATCTATGGGCCGGCCCTTTCCTAAAATGGGCCTCCTTATCATTTCATCAAAAGTTGTGAGAGGGAAAAGAAAACTGCGCGTCTCAAGGTTTTCGGAAACGGTTGTAACATATCAAGTAAAACTTTCGAACACACATAGTCCGCTGGTAACAGGGTGAGAATTCGTAGCTGCATAGCGTATTTCTAGCCTCACGGCTGTCGGTCCAGGCCAGCACACATCCGAAAAATAGGCGGCGAGCCCACAAAGGGAAGCAGGGTTTTGCGATGTTGTCCACAGTAAACTACCAATGCTATTTCCCCCAAGAATAAGCTCGGACTCCAAGACGATTCAGACATTACAGCATTTAAATTTTAGACCAGCAAGCCACTTGTCTGTGATATGAATGAGGCCAACTTGACTCCGAGACTCCCTTTTGTGGAGTTCTGGGCCAATTAGACGGTTCGGTTTATCCGTGGTAAATTCTCGAGGGTTCAAACTTGTTGAACTGTTGAGAGGCCCGAGGCTTTGTCATCATTGGCACGTGATACAGAATGCACGTGCTCTCCCGCTTAGGCGTTCTCTGTCGATGCCCGCCACCAGCGCCGCCGTCCTCGAACAAATCCTCCCGCTTCTTGCCCTCATCCTCCTCCCTGCACTCGCACTACGACTATTCACATTCGTACGGCCTCGGATCCACGCCTCTAGCATGGCGCTCGGGGCGCTGCTGCCATGGAACTGGGGATACTCGACGCACGAGAAGGAGCGGGAGCACGGGAAAAAGCGGCGCGTTCGGACGCGCGCGGAGCAGCTCTCGGAGAAGAACAAGCCTGGCAACGAGAAGGGGCTTGCCCTGGATGCGGCGGCGGCGGATCCAGCAGACGCGGACGACGCGCACTTTCCGGGGCTCGTCAATATGTCTGGGACGCATTGCTTCATGAATTCTACACTACAGGTACGCAATTTGCTCTCTCTGTTCCAAGTCGTTTCTTTCCTTCTCCATTTTACGTTTGGTGTGGAGCGAAAGCTTTTTTGTCCGGCGAGCTCTGCCATGGGACGAGCGGTGTATTATGCTGCTTATGCAGCACGACCCACCGTTGCGGATTCGGTCCATCTTTTATTTCCTCCCGGTGTCTTGTGTGTTATGGTCATTATGATCATTATCCACACGCGCTCGGAGGAAGGAGGACCAGCAACGGCTCTTTGTTCTCGAGGGGAAAGCTGTTTAGTGCTGCGATCCTTGCCATGGGCGAGCGGTGTATTATACAGCACAACCCAGGATTCGATCCATCCTTTATTTCCTCCCGGTGTCTTGCGTTTTCTTGTCATTTTGATTATTATCTCGGAGGAGGACGCTCGGAGGAAGGAGGGAGGACCTGAAATGGGTCTTCCATCTATGCGTTCTGTACCTCTGTAAACCGGGGTCATGGCCGCCCATCGAATTTGTTCCATTTTACTCTTCGTCGGGCTTTGCACCCTCTCTCTCCAAACGCCCCAATGACTAACGCACACGCACAGGCCATGGCCTCCCTTTCCTCCCTCCCGCCCTACCTCCTCGCAATCCGCACCCGCGCCGAGACGCACGACGTCCCCACCCCTGTCGTCGACGCCCTCCTCGACCTCCTCGCCGCGCTCAACTCCCCCGACCCCGCCGCCGCGCGGCCCCTCCGCGCCACCGCCCTCGTCGAGGCCCTCTGCGCCCCGCCGCCCGCCCTGGAGCCCCCGCCGCCAGGCACCGGCGCCGCCTCCGCCCTAGCGGCCTTTTGGGACGCACGGGGCAGCGGCACGGCGGGAAGCACGAGCGCCAAGGCTGCGGCGCTCCTCGCGTCGCACGAGCACCAGGACGCGCAGGAGTTCTTCCAGCTGCTCTCCGAGTGCGTGCGCGAGGAGGGCGCGCGCGTCGCGCGCGAGGGCGGGCGCGACCGCGGGTTTGCGCTCGGGCTTGGGGGCAACCGTGGCTTCGTGCTTGGGGGCGGGGAGGAGGAGGAGGAGGCGCTGGCCGCGCCGAGCCCGTTCGACGGGCTGACGGCGACGCGGCGCGCGTGCGTGCGCTGCGGGTACACGGCGGCGATTCGGCACTTTGCGTTTGATAGCGTGCAGCTGGCGCTGGAGAGTGCGGGCGGGGGGTGGGGTGGGGTGCGTTTTTTTTCTCTTATTTTTCTTTTTTTGGCTTTTTCGGTGCCTGGAACTGGTTCCCTTTACTGCGTTTCCCCCTTCGCCCGCTATTCTTTTTTAAATTTACTTTCCCCTTCATCATCCCTTGCCATGGCAAGCATTCGCCCGTCCTCATGCGTCCCCTGTCGCTTCCCCTCCCCCGCACACTTGCTCCCCTGCAATCCTGACCCTTCGCCCTCGCCCATCCTTGCATCTTTCAGATTCGCCCCCTCTTCATTTCCCGTCCTTTACATCTCCCCACTCCCCCACCCCCCGTGCCACAATCCATCATCCATCATCCGCCAATTCCCTTCCTCCTCCTTCACTCTCCTGCTACCCTTCTCCCTCCTTTCGTACCCCATTCTCCACTTACTCTCCCCTCGCTCGACCCCTCCCTTCCCCCAGTTCCCGTACTTCATCTCTTTACCTTCCCTTCACACCCTACGTCCCACTACTACCACAATCCATCCCCGCTGTTCCTCAACCGAAACCTTCCTCCCCCACTCCCTCCCTGGCGCGCACACCGTCATTTTCCCCTTCTTCCCTCCCGTTCCCAAGTTATTCTCGACCCTTGTCCGTCAATACTGCCCCCCGCCTTCCCTCCCCAGCGGTGCATTCCCGGATATCCACACACCCATTCTTTCCCCTCATACCCGCCGTCCCATTTTTCCTTCCTTCCTCTCATCTATGCTCCTTGCCAAACTGACCTCCTTTGCCTTTGACTCTGCAGACGACCCTCCCCACCCTCCTGCGCGCCTACACCGCGCTCGAGGTGCTGCACGACTGCCCCTGCCGGCGCTGCGCCCTCCGCGCCACGGCGCGCCGCCTCACCGAGGAGGCCGCGCGCCTCGCGGACGGCGCCGAGGAGAAGCCGCCAAGTGTCACCGAGGCGATGGCGCGCGCGAACGGGATGCTCCCAGCTGCGAACGGGCACGCGGGCGCAGATGAGGTGGACGCGGACGGGAAGCGAAAGCCGACGCCGTCGCGCGTGCGGCGGCTCAAGGCCGTGCGGCGGATGGAGGCGCGCGTGCTGCGCGCGCTGGAGGCGGGGCGCATTGAGGAGGAGGAGCTCGAGGGGGAGTGGGACGAGAAGGGGGTGGGCGACGCGTTGAAGGGCGTGCGCATTGAGCGGGTTGTGGGCGGGGTGTGCACGCGGCAGAGCATGCTTGGGAGGGTGAGTCGGTTTTCTTGCTTTAGGTCGTCTCCCCACTTTTCGCTCCCCACTCCGTCCCCTCCTCTCTGATCCCCCACCTTTTCGCCTCTTCTCGATACATATTACCATGTCCCCCGTCTTTCTCGCCCGCCCATCCAGTACCCGCGCCTCGTATCTTATCCTTGCCCTTTCTTTTCTGTTGTCATCCCAGCTCTATCCTCCATGACCCTCACACTGACCCCTTTTCCAGCCGCCCGCAATCCTCGCCCTGCATATCAACCGCTCCGTCCACACCGGCATGCGCGTCGCAAAAAACGGCTCCCGCGTCGCCTTCCCCGAGCTGCTTGACCTCGCGCCGTACACGACCGACGGCGTGCTGAGCCTCGAGCCCACGGCGGCACTCAGCGGCGCCGACGCCGGCGGGGCCGAGGTCGAGTGTCTGTACCGCCTCGCCGCGGTCGTGTGTCACTACGGGCAGCACTCCTTCGGGCACTACATCTGCTACCGGCGCGCGCCGGTGCCCTCCGCCCCGACCTCCTCCGCAGCCGCATATGCGCCCGCGCTCCCCACGCGCGCGGGGAGCGAGGGCACGGGCACGGGGTGGCTGCGCATCTCCGACGCGCGCGTGGACCGCTGCGGCGTGGAGGCCGTCCTCGCGGAGGGGAGCGCGGCGTTCATGCTCTACTACGAGCGCGTGCTGCCGCCGCCGGTGTATGCGGGCGCGCTGGTCGCGGTGGAGGCGGACTCGGCGGAGACGCTAAGGCCGGGGCGGTTCGGGGCGACTGCGTCTGCGGGGATGGCGATGTCGTTGAGCGGGAGCGGGAGCGGGCTGTGGGGTACGGGGATGGACAGCGCGAAGGCGCGCGTGGTACGGAGCGTGAGCGTCGGGGTGAGCAGCCGCGCGAGCTTGTCGTCTTCCTCGCTGTCCCTCCGCTCCGTCTCGCCCGCCTCCGTTTCGGCGTCGGCGGCAGCGACCCCTGCTCCTGAGACGCCCCGCGCGCGGCCCGCGGACGAGGATGCCGACGGGGATGTGAATGGGAAGGTGGAGGAGCTGGCGCTGGCGCGCGACGTGGAGGAGGAGGAGGAAGACGCCGCGGCGCTGCCCACGCCCCCGCCCACCCCCAAATCCGGCTCGGAGCCGCCGGTGGTGTCCCCCTCTAAGGCGCCGAAGGCGCGCGCCAAGTCGAAGAAGAAGAAGAAGGGGAAGCAGGAGTCGGCTGCGTGAGCTGTCCCACCTCGTCCCGTCTACACCCCTCCGTTCTCCGCTCCCCTCCGCCCCTCTCAAAAGCTTGCCCGCCATGCACCCGTCCTAGACTGAATGTACTCTCCACGGTTCTCTGCGTTACTGTATCCCTAGCCTTCCGCCTGCGTATTCTTATGGCCGATTATATTTATCCCCTTACACACCATCACCCTCGACATGCACATTATAATCTTACTTCTCGACCGCGGCGTGCGCAATGGTGGACGCTTCGCACATTATAGCATCTAGATATGATACGGGCGTCGCGGTTTTCACGCATTTACAATCGAGCGCGCGGTACATATTACATTCATTCGTTCTAGCTACGGCACGGACTACTCGCGTACTGTAGGCGGGTGTTGGAGGTTGGGACTTGGGTGCGTCACCAGTAGATGCGGCGCTCGATGGTGCGCTGTCTGCCCGCGGAGGGGCGCGCGTAGGAGACGGTGCGGCGCACACGCGTCACGGTCGGGTACCTGCGGACGGTGTCAGGAGAGCGAAGGACTGCGCGGCGGCTTGGACGTACCATGCGTTGTAGACCTCGCCTGCGTCCATCTGCACCTCGAGGATCTGGCGGCCCTGCGGACGCGGTGGTGTTGGTACAAGGGTGGAATGAAGGAGGAACGCGGACGCACGGCATAGTCGATGTGGGCGCCGACGACGAGGCCCTCGCGGCGGCCGTACGTGCCGTGCGAGACGGCGACGACGTCACCGGGCTGGCAGGAGTCAGGTTAGGTCGCGGGCTGGACGAACAGCGGCGCGTGTACGCACTGTGATTTCTTCAACGGCGGTGGACATGGTGGGTGTGGTATTGGCTCGGACAGTCGTGCAGGGTCAAGGCAGTCTTACGATGAGGGTGAAGGCACGATTGGAAGCGATTGGAATTGGGGTCCGAGCTTATATACGGCGAGATTACGGATTAGATGCATCGTTGTGAACGCGCGGATGCCTCGAGGCGTCGGCCACTCGGACGTTATTTGGTACCGGGGCGCGTTCTTTGCGCTCGGCGGCACGCGTATGCAGAGCTAATGTGCGCCTGGGTGGCCGAAAGCAGCCTCCAGAGAGGCCGATAGAGCGGAGAGGCGGCCATATATAGACAAGACAGACCACATTGGGCCGCGGCCGCGTGGGGTACACGCGCGCCCCTGCGGGCGGGGGTGAGGCGATCGGAGAAGGAAGGGCGGAATAAATGATATGATGAACGCTGGGGAAAATCTAGGAACAAAGGGAACGCATCGTGACAAGCTACCATTCGACATGCACTTTCCACGCGCCGCAGCCACTCCGGCATTTACCCTCGGAAATGAGCACTTAGAGTGATTCAGGCGGTTCCCCGGGACTGATTATACACATATTGTCTTCGCCCATAGCCTGCGAGTTGCCGGGGAAAGTAGTCAAAGAATCCAAAGAGAATTGGGCGCAGACTAAGTAAGTGCGACTGAAGCCATGTTGAAACGGTATCGCATCGAAAATCCCCCGACAACGGCATTTTTAAGTATGGTTAAAGTTCCAGAGTTAAATCTGCAATCCCCGTAACCCTTGGCATAAGGAAAAGTAGAGATGCGAGATGAGAATAAAGGACGAGGGTCACATGTTACGGTCACGCCTCTTGTTTGTCCGAAACAAACAAACGCGTCCCGCCGCCACTCCTCCTAAAATGCCCAAAGTAAAGCCCCCCACCGCAGCGAAGTCCCAATCTACGTCCTTTGTCCTCACAGATGGGAAAAAACGCGTCCTTATTCCTCGGCCAAAGACTTATCAGGTGAGAGAACAATTCAAGCGCGTATGCAAATGCCAAAGACGCGACACGAACGCGACATAATGGCCATTTTGCGTGTTTTCCTTAGGCTGCAACGGCGGCCGCAAGCCGGTACTTCCCCAAAATACTGGCTCCTTTTACCCTGCAAACCAACGAGCTCGACATTTGTGGGGGCGAATTGACTGACATCTCGCCCGACATCTGGGAGACAGCGGTCGAGATGCTCTCCTCGGTGCTGGTTAAGGAAGAGGAGAAGGAGTCGGTGCCTATTAATACCACAGTCGTTAAGGCAGATGGTACGTTTCCTTGTTGAATCTTCCCTTGAACTTTTACGATTGGCTGTTCTCCAGAAGCCGAGGCTGCGGTCTCTGTGAACCAACTTGGTACGTCTCGCCAGGCCATGCATATGTGTATTCTGCTCTGTACTGCGCCTGACATTTTGCCAGCATCTTCACCGTTGACGGCCAAAGTCTCAGAGGACACAGTCGGTTCGTGCAAATCTCTTCCTTTCAGTCCTCTAACAGCGTCGTTTCAGTGGTCGAGATCAACTTTGAAGGGGTAGTCCGGTCCTTCCGGATAAAGGTCACATCACCTCTCAGGAGGGTATTTTTGGCTGCCCTGGCCGCCTTTGGCAAGCCCGATTACGGGTTCTCCACGGGTTCTCACCCTACACATCCTGCGCGAGTGACTGGTATTTCACGGACGAAGGCACCCGCCCCTGCGGCGACGACACCCCCGCCACGCTGTACTACGTCCCCGGCGATACCTGTACCTCGATCTGCTCGAAAAGCAACAAGGCGGCAAGCCCGTCATCTACCTCTTCTCTCCGCGCGCCATCGACGCCTCCGTATGCCTGACCCTCACCCGCGAGTGGGGCCTCTCAGTCGTATACCCCGTCATCCCTGCGAAACGCACGCTGGATGGCGGCGAGTCCGTTGAATGGATCGTGCGCACGCACCCGGACGGCAGCCTTACCGAGCGTACCACCGGACTCGACGTCGCGTATCTCTTCTGGGAAGCACTGTATGTCTCTCGCACTAGTTATTCCGCACGGCCTGACACCGATTTCCTTTTGCCCAGCACGAACCACGGCGCCCCGCCTTCGCCGCCGAGCTCCCCCGTGCCCGGGCACCCAGCGGCGCAGGCCTTCTCGCCCATTACCAGCGACCTCTCCCCCACGGACTCAGCCCCTCCTCTCTGTCCCCGAGATCACGCCCTACCTCGAGGCCGCCCTCCGTGCGCTCGGCCTCCACACCGAGGCGCGCACCTCCTTCATAACGTGCTTCCCTCCTCTCTTCATTCTGTTCCTTGTGCTAACAACTTTATTCGCGCAGGTACTGGCTCCCGGCGCTCCTCAAGCACACGCGCGTCGCGCTGAGGTTCGTGCCGCAGGCCGCGTACGAGCGCGCCGCGCGCCTGGACATCGTGCCTGCGCCGGATGTCGTCACGCGCGTGTTCATGCTGTTCAAAGGCGTGGCCGCCGAGGATGTTGGTGCGTGGCCCACCGGCGCCGAAGACCCGGCGCGTTGGAGGGCGGTCGTCGGCGTCGACGTCGAGCGTGCGCAGGATGCCGGGTTGTTCCGCGTACTGGAGTGGGGTGGGATGGAGGTGCTGCGGCGGTGATGGCTTGTTTTTCAACATCCTTTTGAGTTTGCAGGATTCTCTTGTCAAGAGTTAGTTCAACTTAACATCCCCCCTCGATCCCTTGATAAATATTTATGATTATGAGTCTGGAAGAATTATTCCAGTGGAAACTAGGTTTAGATGAATAATAATTCGCCCAGTGAATGTGTATGCAGCCCATCGAATAGACATTAGACATGTTCATCCTGCCCTTCGGCCGAATCGGAGCTCGGCGGCCGACGGCTCGCCTTTTGATACCTTTCGCGCTGAAACGGCCGAAAATCCTGGACCTCCTTGAAATCGGGTTGAGGTCTGCGCTGGTCTGCGCAGACGAATTGACGACATCTATAAATATCTTGCGGGATGCCACGATTTTCCCGACCGTGATTATCCTTATCTCTTTTGCGGGGAAGGGATCTAATCACGTATCTTTGGGCGGTAAGTCCGAAATCACCACTTTATCTTGCACAGTTAGAGGACAAGTCGCAAACGACACACAAAACGCGAATCCACGCTTGCAGAGCATGTGCGACTTTACAGCTGTTTTCGAAAACCTTGAGACAGCTCAATTTTGTTTCGCCCGTGCAACTTTTGATGGAATGATAAGGATTGCCATTTTGGGTGTTCCCGAGCGTAGCCGAGTCCTGCCGAGCTCAGCCGCTTCCCACTGGAATTTTCGTCCGAATATTTATGCTGACCTCAATTGCAGGGGTTGTGGGTCAAATAACGTTGAACCTGAGATTTCTGGTCGAGTGCACTGTGGTGTACATGTTGGAAGACCTTTTGGGAGGTGAGCTGATTTGGCGGAGATGACCCTTCCCGAAATGCCAGCTGATCTAATCGCGAGGTACGAGCGAAAATTGTTGTAGCGTCTGTTTATAAGAGACTGCAGCTGATCCGAACCCAATCCGGCAATCCTTAGCATTCCATCAGAACTTTGCGTGTGTAAGAATCTTTCACGAGTCTCAAGGTATTTGGAAATAGCTGTAACGCTGCAGCTCAGATCGTTTCGAGGCGCTTGCGAGCGCAGAATCATTCTGAGGACGAAATGCGCATTCACAAAGCTCAGCGAAAATCCTTGTGCTTGCATTCCCCTGCGCAACCCATCCGATTCTGTGTGCGCCCTCGCCGCGCTAGTTCCACTTGCCCTGGCCGTCATACGCGGGTGTGTTGCTGTCGCCGTCGGCGTACATGCAGTCACGCATGAAGCGCAAGACGTGGATTCACGCTGGCGGGCCATGCGCGACTTCAGCAGCGTCGAGACGCAGGTGCACACCCTGGTTATGAGCGTAACGTCCGACAGGAATTCTATACAAGAAATACGGCGCTGGGAAAACAGTGTCATCTGGCCACACTGGCACTTTCCTGCCGGCCGGCTGCTAAGTCTCAGTCTCGTGCAGCACAACCAGTTGTATTCAATGCCAGCCAACAGGATTCACAAAGACAACGTCACTCACCGCAAAATGAAGAAAGAGCCCAAAGAGCGGGAGGGCACTGCGGCAAAGAGAAAGGGCAGATTGGTGGCTTCACGCGACGACTGGGGAGAGACAACGGCACTAGTTGGAGGAAGGGCTCTCCAGCGACAACTTCCTGGCCTTGAAGTTAGGGCGGGACGTCCGCAGACGTGCGCGTCGACGCTGAGGCGGTTAGTGAAAGCAAGCAAGACGCCAAGCGAGCAAGAGACCACGCGAACTTCGTCCATGGCGATCGCATCCATCACCCAATTCAAACTCAGTCGGTATATTGCCGAAGAGTCAAATAACTCTGCCAGATATTCCCTTCTCGATAGATGTCGCTTTAAGAAACAATGTGAGGTATTGAAAGTACACGAAGGACTCACAAATATTTTCAGGTTTTTCGGGCGCCGTTGTAGCTTGTAAAAACCTACTTTCACTATCTGGTGGCGATGTTAAGTTACCCATTTGGCAACGCCGAATTGACGGCGAAAGTAACACGAATCTCCTAATTTGTTTACCATGTATGCACATATAACAAACGAGGTACGAGTTGATATTGTTATAGCGTCTGTTTAGAAGAGACTAGTATGCACAGACCCACCATCGAATCTCACGCTCGTACCTCCATCTTCACGGCCAGTGCAGGGCAACTTCCCAGAGGTAGCATCAGAGCACCTCGCCCTTTCCATTACGGAACGCAGTCAGTGGGCTTTTAGCCACCAACAGCCTCAAATCTCTCTCACGACCTTGCCCTCTTTTCCTGTCGTTTTCGCACCTTCGTACTCTCTCGTCTTCGCATTTCCTTACTCCATGGCTCGGGACCTTTAGGAGTTTATTCCCAACCATCACTCTACGCTTGCACTTCACAAGAACCTACGGCCGAGGCGATTCCCTCTTCCACACCGCCCAGTGAGTTTGGACACGACGCGCCACGCCGGCAAAATTCGGAGCAGCGCGTAGATCGCCCGAAAGAGCGGGATAGCGTTCCTGTATATCGTCTGCAGAAGCAAGTAGGTCTCCTCAGCTGTACTATTGCTGCGGTCCGAGGCCGAGGAGGAGGACGCCGTTTCAGATATGTATGTGGATGCGGAAGTGTGCGGAAGTCGAGGAAGATGTAGATGTCGACCTGCGCCTCCAGCCCCTCGCCAACTATGCCATCTTCGCGCACTTCGTCCTCGTCAAGCACTGCCTCTACCTCTTCGCCGCCGTCCCCCGCACGAACGCCTCGCTCCCCGCGTGCGTCTACATTTCCCCGCGCTGCGCGGCGCCTCGGACTACATTGTCGACTACGACGCGCTCTTCGGCGTGACCCTCGCCGAGTACGTCGCGGCCTCGGACGAGCTCGAGACCGGGCGTGCGCTGTGGGAGACCGCGCTGGGGAGCATGCGCGGCCCGTTAGCGCACATCGACCCCCGACACGCACCGCTTCGTCGGCGTGCGCATGAGCACGTGGAAGTTTTGCGACTGGGCGGAAGAGCTGCACACCGACGCGAGCATGCATGGGGTCGTTTTACTCGCTTACAAAAAGCTCAACGCGCTCGCAGCCCAGTTGTTCCCCGACGCGCCGCCGCCGTTCGCCGGGAACGTTACACGCATGATGGCTGGGGCGGCGGGGTTCCTCCGAGAGGAGGAAGGCCAGGAGCCGCTGTTTGTGAGCGGGCCCGACACGCAAGTGTCGTGGGCGTCCGCCGCGTGGCTCAGCCTCTCTAACGAGTTGCACGTGCCCCTCGCGAAGCGCGCGCTGCTCGCAACGCTCGCGCACCCCGCGGCGGTGCGGCCACTGACGCCGTACTGTTTCCACCACGTCGCGGAGGCGCTGGCGGCGATGGGCGCGGAGCGTGAGTGTGTGGCGCTCGTGCGGGAGTATTGGGGCGGGATGCTCGCGGCGGACACGTTCGGGGAGTGCTTCGATCCGCTGGATGCGAGGCGCAGCCCGTAGGGGGACTGCCACAACAATAGCTAGTGTCACGCGTGGAGCTGTACTCCGAGCTATTTGTTGCGGGTCGTGTTGAGGGATTGGTCTGAGAAGGAGGGGACGACTTTGCGTTGAATTCTTTCCCTACATACATACTTCTTTTTTGAGCCCATCGCCGCATCGCAGTAATCGTGGCTTATGGAAATGGATTTATTTTTCGATTCGCGTTTCCTTTGCCGTCCCTAGTTGAACAGTGAGATGAAATCCAATTTAAAACATGTCAAGCGCCTTATGTACAACTGAAGCGCCGTTACTTGATAGAATGGAGGCCCAGAATCGCGACATTGCGACCTTGCGTGCTAGCTATATGTGTGGCTTATTTGGGTACCCAAATGAACGAGCCATATGTGTAAGCTGCTCTCGCTCAGCTTTCCAAAGTCGTGTTAGACTTCGATCCCGTCAAGAAGCACGACGAGATGGTGAGCCAACCCGACGTTCAGCGTCGGACTTTAGCAGATCAGAAGCGCCGCATAAACGCACTGGCAGATTGCCGCGAAAGACGCGCGGATCGCGGAGTTCGAAAAGAATAACCTGGCGCTATGGGAATACGTGGGGCGGCACCAAGATGCGAGGGAAGCGCTTGAAAAGGCACCCAAGCGGCCAAAGACGGTGTGAATGTATCAGTGTAGTTAGGGGACTAGGTGTAAAATTCTTATTGAAGAAATCTCCGAGTCCATGTCCTGTGACTGTGAAGCACGTGATCGCGTCGCGTTGATGTTCATGCCACAACAATGCCAAATCATGGAATGCATATTGTTGTGAGTCCATGATTATGTCGCGGCCCGATAGATTGCCGTGGGAGGATATGGGACCAGAACTCAAAAACGATAAGCAGAACGATTTAGATCCAACCGCAAAGAAAAACCTGTACCGGCGCATTCTAGAAACACCAAATTCACGACTCGAGTCTAACAAGTGAGGTACGAGCTTTATTGTTAGAGCGTCTGTCTACGAGATACTACGGCTCGAGTGCACCGTTCAATGGAAATTTGAAGCCGTTTTCTTAATGGTTACCTTAAATTTAACAGCCGCAACGCAAGCCTTAGAATAAAGCCGCGGTGGATTGTTAATTTTCACAAACATGTTAACTCGCTAATTGAATATGATATCGTGAGTATAGAGCTCTTATTCCGAAGAGGGCAGGCAGGAGGTATCATCTGAAAGTATGAGTGAGATGTGGCTCGCCTGAGATGCCACACGGAACGGATACGAATGACGTACCGCTCGACTGAACGACGAAGCGCTTACTGATTGCGGAGGACCCTCCGAAATCGAGAGCCAATAGGAAGAGGCCTTGCCCTGAATGGAAAAGCTATATTGGCGCGACTTCTTGTACCATGCCTGTGAATAAGACGTACCCGCGGGCTCTGCGACGGTCCACAGAATCGAGGTGTTGAATGTCCCGCCGGCAAGGTTCGCACCGGCGGGCATGTTGGAATCCAGACTATTCAAGAGCTTACAACGGAGTCAATAAGGTGGGTTGGATGGGAAAACTGGGAACACCTTACTATCGTGTATGGTGCTTGAGTTGAACTCAGCAGTGAGAAGCGTCGGGAAGGAACGATCTGAGTACTCACGAATTCCGCCCGACCACGTCACGTTGGTCACTTCGCACTGAGTAACATTGGAACTGTGCATGGGAGAATTCAATGGGAGGATTGATAGTTGGATAGTGACAACCGTACGGTGTATCGATCACGAGCGGCTCAGATGGTTGTGTTTGAGCTCGAGCGTTCGTTCCAATAGACGCGATAAGGAGCAGCGTACGGACGTCAAACAAGGCCCGAGTCATCGTCGACGAAGATGGGGCTCCCAGGGCGGAGGAGGGTGGCCGACAGTCTTTTATATGCGTGAGAGGGACTTCCCAGGCAGTCCTGATGGAAGAAACGAGAGCGAGTCAGATTTGAATTGGCGCCAACATTGGCAAGCGGAACGAGCGCGGACAGCGCGGACAGGGAAGGCTTCAAATTATAACCTTGAAGTAACGGATAAAGTCGGGTCGACAAAAACGCCCCTTGCAAGGGTGCGCGAGTACAACTTCAAAGAGGCAGCGTGTGAACTTGAACCAATTCGGGCTGTTGGAATCATGGTTCTTACTCGCCGAGCGATGAGATCAGATTGTACATGGTTGCTGTTACTGTATTTGGCCCTTCTTTCTCAACCACGTTTCCCCCGGACCCTTCCATTCATATCCAAGATTCCAAACTGTACAGGGTTCAATTCGGCAGATTTTTCCTCGTGGTTATTCTGCTGGTATTATCGGTCGAAGGGGCCAATCAATTAGCTTTGCCTGGATTCGCTATTCGGTCGATTCAAGACCCGTTCAACATCTGGAAACGGATCATGATTCTGACAATACAGAGTCACACATTTTGATCTTCAAGCCCGGCAGGAGCGAATAATTAAATATGGTCGAGGTATTTCGAACGAAGTACCAGGCAAATCATAATACGGGAAAGATAGTAACGGGTCTAGCGAATGCATGCCGAATTTCACATGTTGTGTCAAAATTGAACGAAATTATCGTCAACGCGTATATTGACCTGGGAAGCTGGTCGTTGTCCGTTCGTTTACGAGATTTCGTTCAGAAGGATCTGTGGGTCACAGATGTCAGAAATGACGAAAATTTGATAGTCAAAATAATATCTGCATACCTGCCGCACGACCGTGTCAGTAGAAGCTGTTCTGGTCGCGCGTCCCGATGTGGATGCGCATCCCTCGTCCCGCCAGCACGCGAAGAGGAAGGACATTCACCAGCGGAAGACGCGCAGCGGGCGCCTCGGGCTTGTAATCAAATGTTGGCCAGATTAGACTGAACGACTCGAGTTTGGCGTGTGCTGCGTCCGTCGCATCGCATCTGGAACCGAGTGCATCTAGCAGCTCGTCGTCCACCTGGTCCGACCCACAATCCGAGAACACGAAGGACTGGAGCCTCGGCAGGAAATCAGGTGAAGTACGACGGTCCAACGCACGGATGAGATCCGTTGTGAATGGCAAACCCATTGAGCGAACGAGCTCCAGCGTCGTAAGCTGCGTGAGTGGGTAAAACCACTGGACTGGAACGGTGGGCGACATGCCGACGTTGAATGTGCGCAATGTACCGGATACGCGCGACAAAAACGGGACGATGTCGATATCCAGGTATGTCTGATATACCCCGAAGCGACCTCCCAACTCGAGTCTCTGCAAACGCGGAAGAGTGAGGAGCGGCAAAATGTCCTCATCTTCGTCGGAAGTGGAGATGGCGAGGGAAATAAGGGAGGAATGGTGCACGGACGATTCTTCCGAAGTAGATTGCTCTCCCTCTTCGGGTGGGCCTTGTCGGCGGAATTCGTGAAGCGAGGTGGCCCAGTGCAGGGCATTCAGGCATTCCCAAAGTGGTAACAACGATAAAGTTATCTTTGTCAGTTGCGCCCAGGGCATGATCACCGTGGACGGTAGCACACCTTCGAGGGAAAGGTGGCGGAGGGCAGGAGCACCGTGAATGCCGAAGAGCTGGATATGGTCTTCATCGTCGTAGTCATCGAGACAGGAAAGTATGAGGTTGCTAAGGATTGGGAACGATTGGACGGCAGTGAAGTTGCAGAGAACCTCTGAGTTGGTCATCACATCAAGGGATTGCAATTGCGATGCGTGCTGAAGGATGACCGACTGCAGGCAAGTCGAGTCAAGACTTTGGGGGAACATGATCCCGAGCGATAAGGGACGAGTACCGGCGCGACTGAACCACGTCTCGACAACGGCTTCTGCTCCTGGATGAACGTCAAACTCGATCTCGCTGATCGTGTCCCACAGTGCGGGGGTAGAGAAAGCCAAGGCCCTCCAGTCACGGCAGATTCGGGTGAGGAGCAGAGGTGCCACGGAAGGAAGCAGGCGCATTCCTGTGTCAATGCACCACTTGAAAATTTCGGCGGTGATTTCTGGGGGAAGTGTCAGAACGGGATAGGCGACGAGATTGAGTTCAGAGAGGATAGCGGATCGTTGTTGTTTGAGCTCCTGGAGGATGGATTCATGATGGGAGATGTTGGCATCCAGGTCGGACAGACGTTGTCGAAGTACATGAGGCGACATCTTCGAAAGAAGAAAAACGCGGATCTGCTTGGTCTCACTTGGCTGTTCCTTCGGATGCAAACTCAGCCAAATACTTCGGCAGAATCGGCATGGAACCGCTCAGTGCTCAGGGGCGGTGACGTCATCAGGTGCCGCGCCGGTCCACTCCTCTCCATCCGTCGTTTGAGTGGATAGGTTAATAGGTGCGTCAAGTCGAAGGCCGCTTGTCACGGAACTAATACACATTTGTTCCAGAGTAGGACCGATGCTAATAGGTGGGAAGGTCTGATGCGAATCCTGACAAAATTTTGACATTTGGGTTGCCAGGCCTGGCCAAAATCCTGACAAAACCACCTTTTGGGACGCAACGGCCTGTCCTGAATCCTGACAAAACCGCGTCAGCGGGAGAAAAAATTGTAAAAAAAGTCCATGTAGGGCCTATATGAGGCGCAAAAATTGGCCTGGTGCGCGATTCCTGACATTTTTTGGCCAAAATCCGGAAATCTGGCAAAATCTGTCCTGCCATTTCTCGGTTTCAAAAATCAGGCCTTTTGGGGTATTCTCATTGGTCCTTCCAGAGTGTGCACATTGGAGTGCGCCAAGAGGTCTCCGATCTTCTTATCGGACCCACTGAGATCAGCACGTGTTGATGAAGGGGGCCAAATATTTGCTCTTGATCATAGCCACAACAAAGCCACCGCTTGCGCGACGCGTCCCGTCGCGCACGCGCTCTCCGTCGACAGACCCCTCTGAGCACGATCCGACCACACCCTTTGCTCTCACTGGCTCTCGAGAACCCAACAAACCCACCGAAACCTCGCCACCGTGAGCCTGACCCGAACGAGGCGCGCTCATCGAAAACTAGGCGCTTATGCTGATACATCTCGTACATTATTATATTTAATTACATCCCGGCCTTTTCCAATATCTATCGAGCCATTTATCATTGCCAGACTCAGCGGAAACGGTGCCGCGAGCCTGTTTCTCGTGAATTTAGTTTGAGCGGTAGGGGATTCCAAACGGGGAAATGATCGGCAATTACTGGTGCACGTGTGTTCATCAGTGGGTCCGATACGGGCCCAGCGCTCCGGGCGGTGATTGCGCACTGCCGGCGTGTAATTGCAGATCCCGACCTCATCTGCGGTCCGAATTTATCGCACAAGACTGCATCATCGGATGGGAAAATCTGGGATCGCCCGGAAGCAATGTACGCCGCCCATGCACTGCTCCCCAAGTTGCCGATGAACGAGGTGCGGGCAGCACTCGTCGCATTTCTGGAGGGTTCGTTGGTTGTTTGGGAGCGCTTTGGATCAGATGTTCTCGGCATGGAGTTGACAGCTGCCCAGAAGTTGAAGGCCTGGATGCCGGCAACCAACGATGCCAACGAGGGATATCTGGGCGCCAATGCTCGTGTTGCAAAGCGCAGGGCACCCAACACGACACTGGAATTCCTCAATGCCAAATCCCAGTACAAGCAAAACGAGACAGCAGAATTTATTTCGACCGAACTCGACATGCCGGCGGGTCAATCATTTCTCATGCAAATGGCCCGCAAGATCGGAGCGGAGGGGCGAGAGAAAAAGCGGAAGATCGTCCAGGCTGATGCAGATAATACCAAGGTATCGACACATCGCACCAAGCGGGACGAGACTCGCGCGAAACGGATCGCCGAATTGAAGGAGATTAATTGCTGTGTCGTGATCTTCGACATCTCGCGCTTCCAAGACCCTGATTCCATACGAAAATCAAGGTGGCCGAGATGGATCTTCAGCTTCGATGGCATCGCCTCCGCGAGGTTGAAACCGACAAGAAAACTGAAGTGCCGCCACCGTACAAGCTGAAGAATAAGACCGAAAAAGCGGCAGCTCTAGTTATTGCTCTGGCTTCCTAGGGTATCTGCAGGGGAGGTAAACCTTTTAGGCAAATCGGAGCAGCCACCGGAACTCGAGGAAGAGACGCCAGTGGAGCGCGAGGAGGAAGAAGAAGATGCCGGTTACGGGGAGCAGGATTGAAGCGCCGGCAGAGCTATATAATGTAATATAAAATGATTATAGTCGCTAAATAGCTTACATTCAGTATATAATTTGTTCATATGCAATCTGGAGTGCCCCAGGATGGTGTGGCCAGAGAGACGGGCCCGAGAAGACGATTTGCCATCGAAATCAAGAGTTTGGCGGGCGGACCAAACAAGACCAAACGGACATTTGTTTAGCACTGATTGCCAGTCCCCACCGATAAGAAGATCGGAGACCTCTTGGAGTGCGCCATGAAAATATATAGGTGCTGCGAAAATATAATCACGCCCTTCTCCAATACATGATGCAACGGCGCTTCACCGTAACCAAGTAATAATAATCTCAATGAACACTAGGCTCATCCTTTCTCTCCATCTTTCGTCCCGTAACATTAGGAGAGGAGAAAATTTAGTCCACAATGGATCCTGCTGCATATCCGATCTACGAGGGGTCGGAGGACAGGAATGCGGCGATGTCATCGGGGAATTAGCAGAGGGCCTTCGCGGCTTTGGCGGTGGGGACACCGTTTCCGAAGCCGCAGCCTCCATCTCGGGTGAGCGCAACGACGGGGCCAGCGCACTTTCCGGTGGTGAAGCCGCAGCATCCCTCAGCGCAGTCAGAGTGTATCGACGAGGCGAGCGTCCTGGAGGTGCGCCGCGCAAAGGGCCTCGATGCCCCGATCCCGATGCACATGAATGCCTTCCGGGATCTGCTCCACAGCCCGAAAGAGATCGCTGAGCTCGTAGATCTGGAACACAGACGGTATGCCTTCCAGGATCCGGAGATGACCTCGAACATCAGACTGAAGGCTCGTCGCGATATGAATCCCAGTAGGCTGTCCTGAAGCTAACTCGCCTCTGTTCCAGATACTCGACGTCCGTAAATTCGATAGCAACACTCCGATCTGGTTTCGTCCTCGCCTTGGTGACGGGCCAGCAGATCGACCCCGCAGAGCTGGACGGGCAGGCCATGTTGATTTACGACCGGCAGCGCTCGTTTGAGGGCGTGATGTACCGGCGGGGCTCGGGGTGAACGTGGGTTCCGTGTCTTTTTCTGGGCTATCAGGTCTGGCGATTGGACGTTGCGTCTGTGATTAGATCACATTCCGGAGCAAGCTCAGCAGAAATGATAGGTAGCTGAATGCCATGTGGATTCTGACAAGGCTTCGGACGGAGGGACGCAAGTTCATAAAGAGGGGATACGACCGCGACCCAAGTAACCCCAGTCTGTCTGAACGTCTCTCGACTTCCGTTGTTTGCGCCACTCTGTAGTTCAATATCTGTTATAACATTACGAGACAAGCGCTACGCTGCATTCGTCCGAGGCCCGCTTCGAATTATTGATTTGGGTGGGGTGTGCGAGGTATGCACCGCTCTGTGCCTTCCACAGAGTATTTCAGAGCGAAATTAACGTGATATGTGAGAGATATCTCAATAGTATGAAAGGCGGCTCATCGCCGCCCATTGTTGCGTGCCTGCTAGACGACAGACACGCTATGGCGGATAATATCATCCGAAAGGGTGCGCGCTGACGATGTCAATGCGAGGTACGCGTCGATAGATTCCTGAAGCTCTTCCCGATTCCTCGAGGCGGCATCGATCAACGCCTGGAGATCGGCGAGTTGTTGGCGAGAGCTTTCGAGCAGGCCAAGAATATCGGCGCATTCCACATCCCAGGGCACCGCATTGGTGTGAAGGAGGCGTTTGAACGGTGAATCCATGGAGACATTCGCAGTTGTTGAGAGGATTCCAGCCTGCTCCGTTGCTGTAGCTCATTCTTGACCATTGGGTTGGGCGAAGAGCATTAGTACTGGTGCTCCATTGTGAGAGGTAGCTCCAATCGCGTACCCAGGCTATCTAGGAAAATCCTATCACATTATCTCTCGCAGGGATGATGCAAGATTTCTCTCAGGTAGGTAGGTAGGTAGGTATGATTACACGGCACGGTCCGGATAACGAACACCGGTTTCCAGGAGTTATCCCGGTGTACAAAGCAAGTCGAACATACACCATCGCCCCTGGACCCCTCACAGCCGTCCAAGCCCCAGTCGCAGACCCCATGAGTTTCCCCATGCCCCACGGTAGACCCCAGACGACGGAGAGAGGCGAGAAATTTGACCTAGAACATTCAGCTTCGAAAAAAACTCCAGACATTGTTGATTCTACCGTGGGCGATACAGCGGGACGGCGTAGAATTCCTCAAGAACCTCATAACTCTGCGAAATCTGCCCATTCACAAGATTTGCTAGATTCTGGTCGGACCTATCATCTATCCCCAGCGAGAAATATATAGGATGGAGCACCAAAGAGCAGTCTACACGTCTACGAGATCCTCCGTAACAACCATAACCGTCGTATCGCTGAGCTCCCTGACCGCGGCTCCGTTGGGAACAAAGTCGGGATGGTAGATACCTTGAGTGGCAGCAAGCCGCGCAAAGCGCGACTCGGGTTTCGAAAGTAATACCGTCGGCTCGTCGAACTCGGCGATATAACCACTGTCTAGGACAAGGATCTGAGCGGACAGTGTCGGTGCGTAAGTGATCTTAGTTGCGGAATGAAAGCGCACGCGGACCCACCTTGTCATAGTTGACGATGGTCGCTGACAGAAAGATACAGATGGTCAGAGTCGCAATGAATATGTATGCGTTTCAAAACGTACATATTCGATGCGCGATGGCGATCACCGTGAAGCCCTTGATTTGCGAGTCGACCACATGCCGGATCTTCTCGTCCGTGATGTGATCCATGCTACCGTCCAAAAGAAATATATCAATAACAGCTGCATGTCGAATGGCTGTTAAGCTAGTCTCTCTAAGACAGATACTCTATAAAATTTGCGCTCGTACCTCGCGTTATAGAGTCTGTTAGTTACCGCGTCAACTAAGCGGCGTCCAATCTTATTATCTAATGATGTGATATCTCCGTGATACACCACCAAACAACTCATTTATTTTCACGCGTCTCCACCTCACTCGACGTGTCTCCCCGCCATCTGACGCGACGCAATAGCGAACAACTCGTCTAAAATGGGTCTAGTCCCCCCTGAGGCCCTCTATGACACTCCAAGACCGCCCCCACCACGGCAATCCACTTCTGTGAGCGCCGATACAAATGGAGCCTTTACATGGGTTCCCGGAAACAATTCCCCAATACCGGGCCCGAATTACACTCCTGCGGGACGAGGTAAATGATATGAATAGAAACCTTCATCAACTTACCTTCTGTTGCAGCTCCATTTCCTTGAACAAATAACTCATCCGCCTCTACTCCTGCCACCGCCAACGTCCCGTCAACACAACCCAGGCTCAAAGCCAAGAGGCGAAATGTATGGGAGAAGGCAGACAGAATTTTGGTCACCATCGGAAAGGAGTTTGACTCTTTTGCTCATTTTCTCGAGGTGATATTTTACAACCGGATATCCGGTGAATGGGGACAGCAAAGAGGGCCGATTTGCCGTCATCCGTCGCAGTGATGCAAAGAACATCCTCGCCGTCGAGGATCTAGGCGATGACGGTGACTTGCCAGTCGCGAAGACCACCAGTCTGTCAAAGGATGACTTGGCGCCTGCATTGTAATCTAATCTAATTACCATACTAGGCTCACTGGGCGGAGAGAGACCCCTAACTGTTCTCTCTCCGACCCAGGTATGTCGATACCAATGTAACTTAGTATACTGTCATTTAACTGTTCTCTCTCCGACCCAGAGTACTTAAGGGCATAGCTTTGATAGGTTATGGGCCCCGAGTCCGCTTAAACTCAACACAAGACATCGAGTTTACTGCGCACCACACGAAGCTATATTCACCTCCAGTACCCGTTCCCGAAGTCCATTGAGGTATTTTTGTCGCGACAATCTGTTGGATGGTCGTATGACCATGTTCGGTTTGCCATTTCCGGCCTCGCGACGGTGCCATGCGCGAGTACACAAAGTCGTGTCGAGAACGTTGACAGTTGTTGTCGTGTTTGATGGGACACGTGGCTTCCCGAAACGGATTGCTTACATCATAAACCTGGTCGCCTACTATGACAGCGCGGTAACCACAGGACTACTGTTAAGCCGACCCGCCTGGAAGTAGACTTATCGAGCACAATAATCTTTTTATTCCTCAGGAACGCCCGCGCGAGACAGAGCAGTTGCCTTTGCCCCTTCGAGAAGTTCTCTTCGTCGACGACCAGATGGTCCAGCTTGTCATCCTACAACGTATGTGTCAGCCATGACCCAGATGTCAGATGCATGCGACCCACCAAAGCGGCCACAGCGTCACGCATCTCAACAAGTTTGAGCGCCTCCCAAATCTCGGCATCGGTGCGCTCCTCCGTGATGTCAAGGTTCTCCCGCACCGATCCATGTCATAGGAACGGATCTTGCGTCACGATGCTAAACACGATGAATGAAATGAGAAATTGAACTCCCGTAAAACGCCGGACGCACCTCATCGATTCACGAAGCTTTTTGAGCAGAACGGTCGAAATATCGACGCCGTCGATGACGATTTTGCCCGTGACGAGATGCTGGTCGATCCCCCGGAACAGCGAAAGCACCGTGGATGATTTCCCAGAGCCGGTGCTGCGCACAAGCCATACTATCAGCAGCGCCCCCGTGGCTCAACAAATGTTGTTACCGGCCACAGATCCCGATCTTGAGTCCACCCTCGAGCTCGAACGAGAGGTTTGTGAGGGCTGGCGGAAGGTCGTCGCTAGACGATGTGCGCGTGCGCGTGAGTCAATGCATGCAATAGCCAGTGGCGAAGCTTACCGATATCGCATGGAGAAGTCCGAGAAGACGAGGCGGCCAGCGGACGGCCAGGCCGAGAAGTTGGCGATGGCGATCTCATCCCCCGCGCCGGTCTTCTCCTCCTCAGGCAACTTGGCATACTCCTCGATCCTATCAATTGCAATGGTCCCATTCTCCACCACGGCGTACGAGATGAGGAGATACGTCATCAACGTTCCCAACGACACCAGTCTGCCAATACAATTAGAAATGGGAATGGCTCAACAAACATGTTACAGACCTCGAGAGCGCAATACCCAGGAACGCGGCTGATGTGGTATCTCTCAGCCACACGGTGAGAACTGCAACGCTGCACGCGAGGAATGTTTGTAATCACAGCAGGGACACCCGGAGGAAGAGTTGGCCCGCGAGGCGGTGGTGAAGGGCCCCTTGGGATGCATTGACGAACGCCGCATTCTGTGTACGGAAATAGTCCTGTGCACGATAGGCCCGCACGGTGATAAGACCGGATACCGTAGTGCCGAATAGCGTATAGAGCTGAGGAGAATGACCTCAGCCGAGTACTGTACTAATAACAATTGTAGCGCGCTTTGCGGCAGAGCCCACTAACTAAGTATTTAATTCAGTGCTACATTGGAGAAAATTAGCCTTTACTTACTTCACGGACCCGGTAAGGCTCCAACCATTTAGTTTTTGTTTACACTCGGGCGTAAACTAAACGGAAACAGTGCGAAAACAATTTAAAACAGCTTAAAACAGTTTATAAACAGTATTTTTAGAGGCTGTTCACGCTACTCGAGTATATGGGTTACTTACTGCAGACCATGATATTAGTAGCCCAAGAACCCCGCCTTACAGCCGATTGCAGCACCGAAGGCGCGAATCAAAATTTCCTGTTTCGGGACATTTTCAAAGAATTCCCGATATCTCAGCCAGTTCTTCACCGATTCACTTGGAAATTGAATAGATCTACTCGAATAATCCACCCACAATTTGTGATAGAGAGGAATGTGTGAAAATAGCATGTATTACCTATTTTCGGATGACAGGCTGCTTTCGGACCGAACACCATCTAGCATGCTGAGAGCATGTTCCAGCAGCGTAATATTTTGGTTTGGGCACCATATTCAACTGAGGAAAAATGTGATAGAGCCAGAAATCTATGAAATGTATGGATAAATGTAATCTTTACAATATGTCTTGATGCCAAAACTGGCAAATGTGTCCACGGGATCTGGAGGGACTGCAAGTGATTTATCCATGCCTCTGGCTCTATCAGATGTTTCTAAAGTTGAATCTGCTATCCAAACCAAAATATTACGCTGCTGGGACATGCTCTCGGCATGTGAGACGGCTTTCGGTCCGAAAACAACCCAGAATCGGAAAATGGGTAATACATGATATTTTCACACATTTCGCTCTATCACTAATTCCGAGTGAATTAACCGAGTAAATCTATCTTATTTTCAAGTGAATCAGTGAAGAACTGGCTGAGATATCGGGAATTCTTTGAAAATGTCCCAAAACAGGAAATTTTGATTCGCGCCTTCGGTACTGCAATCGGCTGTAATCTACATCTTGGCAAGCATCACCTTCATGATCGTATCTAAAAAACTGGTCAATCTCAATCACGCCGCCAACCAGAGGAGTATTGTCAGCAGATTTCGAGTCCACCATACAGACATTGACGAGGAATGCAGCGGTGGATCCGGGACGCAGACGAGCAAACAATTTGATGCCTCGCGGAAGCTTGATGCGTGCAGATACAGAACTCACTGGCAATAAAATTCCGATGTGCGGCGCTGTGTGCTTCGCCGTTAGCAGCATCAGTGACACTGGAGGAAGGTTGTTGATTTCGGCGGGCTTTTTAATAGTGGCCTGGCTAAGGTCGCGCGAGGGGTGCGTCAACAACTTTGTGAGTGTGAGAGGTGAGACGTGTCCAGTCACAGATATCACGAGTTTATGCGCCAAGTGGCACCAAGGATGAGTCAAGGTATTGTGTAATTGCTCGTAATTGTGTCACGGCCATCGGAGGCCGACAGGGGGTTTTCATTGCAGCCCAGGCAGGCATAGGCGAAGTGAGCGGCGAGTGACAGCAGAACGAACAAGTAATTTGTTGATCCGGACACCCAAGAATCACAAGATAGCCGCGTTACGTGCCTAAGTTGAAGTTCCGTCCCTAGCCAGTCCCTACCTCTCAAAAACATAACTGTTTAATGTTTACTTTTCCATTTATTTACTGTTGCCTAAGGTCCATAAACTAAATGTAAAAATAAATGGTTTTGACCATTTACCAGTGTTTAAAAATGGAAAGGGTTGAGGCCTTAGGACCTGAGCTCTCCCAATTTTTGCAACAGGTCGTACCCAAGCCAAGCCGAGAGTGCTCTAAATTAGGGCTAGCCACATGTAACATAATAGTATTTCCAAAGGACATGCAATCCCTCTCGAGCCCAATCTCGCTCTGTTGTCACATTGACCAGCTCGCATTGGGCCAGGAAGCCCCGACTATGTCGGGTGCTCAGAGCTGTTCCAACACAAAGAGACAAATTTATGTTGACTCTAGAGTGTGTGTTGCTTTCTCACCAGGTTGAAATGAGTTGGCCCTTGGTTTTGGTTATATCTCATTGGAGGCAGGTTAAAGACTGTCACAGCTGATTGTAACACACATCCTGTTAAATTTCGATGGATCTGAATCTCGATGGGATGCAGGTCTGAGCTGTCAGTATAATATACTCAGTTGACTCCAGATCAATCCATGTTCCAAGGATTTTACCAGATTGAGCGACCAGACACCGCTGCATGTTGAATTTCTTGGGGGTTTTATACCATCAGCCAGAGCGAGCACTACCTGATGAAATTGAATGTTCTAGGAAAGCCTTAAGTGAACAAAGGAATTGGAACTCAATTGGGTGCAACATCTCTGCCTGGGGTAATTCATCGGTGAATATCCCTACCTATGTATGGGCATTAACTCCAGAGCCAGGTGGAATGATTGACAAGGGTTAAAGCAGAGTTTTGGTTGAATTCTTCTCTTGTTTGAACGGAAGTTTTGGCAACCACTTTGGAGGAGATCACTCGAGATTAAAGGTTTGTTTGAGAGGTAACTTAATATCAAGAAATACATGCCCTAGGCATGTCAGTTGAACCCCAAATAAATTTTATAATAGTAGACCAATCAACTCCTGTTGGATTTGGCAAGAAAGTAAATGAAAATAAAATCGCACATGATGGGACTCGAACTCATGCGCAAAATCGCCATGTTTGGCTCTGCTTGGCCGTGGGAAAGCTACATTTTGGCGGACGCTCTGCACCATTAGGGCACTTCAGGACCCACTACCTAAAGTTAGTGGGCATACATTCAATTCGTATGTCACGCGTCACAGCCCCAAAAATTTACGAAAAATTTCGTACGTGTCACAATGTCGGAAAAATCGGCCGAAGCCGATAAGGCCCGATAAGTCCTTATCAGGCCGTAAGGATTCCGAGCCTTACAAGATGACAGTCGTGTTATAAGGCTCATCTAAAAAAGCCGTATACGGTGACTTTTCCTGGTCAGGAACACAGGTAGGGCTATAAATAATTGCCTGGACCCATCGCTTCGAGGCTGTGATGTGAGCTGAGGGAGGGAGACACTTGAAAACCTGCCGGCGAGGCCGATGGGCTGCCGGATAAGGTTAGATAGGGCTGCCGGCTACCTTATAAGGTCCGATCAGGCCGTCGGCTTATAAGGCCAATTTTATTTTTCCGACACAGGTCACCGAGGTGATATTTGAATGCGCCAAAACGGTCACGAAATGGCGCAAAAACGCGTGAAAAATCGCAAGTTTCGCCGCCAGGCGCGTATAGGCGCTTATGGCGATGTGTTCACACAAAATGCCAATTCCGGTCCATCCGGGATCCTGAGAATAGGGACAGTCAGAGTAGACAAAACCGGGCGGTTCTGGGTCGGTTCTGGTGGTCGGTTCTGAGGCGGTTCTCAAAATTGAATTTGCATCAGAACCGTGCGAGAACCGACATCAGTCTTGATCGACCCGGTTTCGGATGCGGTTCTGGATGCGGTTCTGCGGTTTTGATGGTCTCAGAACCGGAACCGGCTCAGAACCGCCTTGTAGAACCTCCTCTGGAGGAGGTTTTGAGACGGTTCCGGTTCCGGTTCTCAGTTTTCATTAGCTTTTTTGTGATGCTCGAAAACCTTTGATACGAGACCCGGAACCGCCTCAAAACCGCCTCGAGAGGGTTCTCGTTTTCCCACGACTGGATAAATCAGAACCGTCTTGAGAACCGACGATGAGAACCGTCTTGAGAACCGACGATGAGAACCGCCCGAGAACCGACTACTCTGACTGTCCCTATTGTCGGGAAGTCCACTCATCCGTGCGACGGCGCGATGGACGGTGAAAAAAAGTACCCATGTCATCATTCAAGCTGAGATTGATCGCATCCATTTTTGGCTGGCTTTCTCTTGGCGCACCGCGCTACGCTATTCTGGATATACTCAGCAGTGACTCAAAACATTAGAGACCGTGCTTTCCCGTCGATTTATGATTTTTTTTCGATGTCACGGCTGCTACAGCCATTTTTGTGTCACAGGTCACAGCGCCGGAGAATTGAATGTATTAGTACAGTATCATCGAACCACTCCCAACGAAACAAACCGGCGATTTCGACCCGAGTTCAAGCCTCCGGAGTTGCTGAAGGTCGCGTCAAAAACCAAACATGACACGTGGGGCGGTAGACCGACATACCTTGCTCGTAGCGAGATAGAATCGCAACCCGTAAAAGCCCAGGACACCCAGAATAGGAAGCGCGAATGCGAGCAAGGGCTTCGCGAGCGTGATGAGCATAAAGGTCTCGATCGTGTCGAGGAGGAGGCCCGCGAAATTCTTAAACGCGAAGGAGAACTCTCGATCAGCGACATAGATATCTTGAGAGAAGCTTGAAATAATAACACCCATCAGTATACGAGTATATTGCACACTATAAATCAAAAGCGTCGACTCGCCATACCGATTCAAGATCCGTCCCACGGGATTCTTTGTGATCCAGGAAATGGGAGACCCGAAGACGCCCGCAAGTTCAAGCTGGAGAAAATGCAAAAAATATCAGCGGCGGATAGGAAAGGTCATGGGATCAGTGTTGGCATTAAGGGTTAAGGGTTAAGTTAAGTTAAGACTTAATAAGCCCTTAATATTAAGTCTTAACATCAGTCTCAGCCGATGTTAAGCCTTAACTAAGTCTTAATAATGGCATTACATAATCTTTTCGCTCGCCGTCGCACATCATGCCGCTCACCAGGGGCCTCTCTGGATCTTCTTCTACCCCGGAAAGAAGCACAATCCGTCCCATCACGATGCATACTGTCAGGGCTGCATTGAGCTCCATCGCCTGGCATCTGCACCCGTTGTAATCGACCATAGTGATGATGAAAACGGGCAAGACACTTTCAAGGCATTGCAGAAGGAGAGCTGGTACAAAGAGGGTGCGAGAATCCCCGCATATCTCCTATGGTCTACCCTTAACTTAAGTCTTAATATACCCTTAATATTAAGACATTATTAAGACTTAAGGCCTTAAGAACAAAAGTTACCCTTATTAACCCCTTAAGTTCCAACACTGCATGGGATCCCGACGCACACCGTGTATGTGGGGTGCCGTGTACGACGAGAGGATGATCCCGCCATATCCCGCTACCCAGAGACCCAGGTGGCCCGAGGAGGATGCAAGCACTGCGATGGTTGATAGTCGATGCTAGGTCGCGGGGTCGAGAAGGCATCACTTACTCGATAAATACGCCGTCGAGAACAAGTCAACTCCGCTCCATGCCGTGATGAGTGCGAGCAGGCTGCCGGTCTGAATGAAGCCCGCGCACTGCCGCGGCAATACCTAATCCTGACTAAGCCCGACTAAGCCACATGGGAAATACCTTAATCATGAATTGTACTGCAGAATCAAGTCCTAGAGATGTGCTGGAGTGCTATAAAGCTTGGATGAAGTATTCTAAGTGTCCTTCTGGGTCAACTGGGGGTGGGAAGTCCGGATTCTCTCGTGGCAAACCCAAGTTGAACCTTAAAATTGGATGAGACAGGAATACAACATGTTTTAAATGATTTATAACATGTTGGACTTGGTTGTGGTAAATTGGGACTTGCACGCACGCCGCGGCATGTCCGCGTCAGTGCGCGGCAGTACCGCGTCAGTGCCGCGTCAGTGCGCGGCAGTGCCGCGGCAACACAGCCACCGGGTAAAGTGCCGCGGTAGAGTGCCCCGCGCACACTTAGCTGCTTTACAAAGTTGCTTCGACATATACTCGAGCTCTAAAAGGGATTTTTAAGAACAGGGGACTGTTAGGAGCCAAACACTCAGCTCAGGAAAGTCTTTAACTGAGGTTTGACCCACACAGGTGAGTTGCCATGGAATGCCATGTCCTATTCAGGACCGCCGCCGGCGCATTTGCGGAAATCAATGCCCCGCTAATTCCAGTGGAATGGCAACTCCTCATCTTTTATGTTTGCCAGAAACATGGGAAGAGTGGATTAAACCGAGGTGAAGAGAGCTCAAATGAAGATTTATTACATGATGCAATGGGGGCTTTAAACCTTCTCCGAAGTCGATTGGATGTGGGGAAAGCCGTGTATCATGGATTCAGTGCCGGGTGTAAAATCTATCACTGATCAATGCCGCACTGAATCACATCCTTGCCTCTCTGCAGGTTCCTTGAAAATTCTTGCATTGGAGTGACAACTTGAATTGCTCTCCAGTGCAAGACGAGATGGTATGCGGCAGCGCGATCCGGCTGCTGGTTTTGTGGTCGTCGCTCATGCCGCGGGACCTCCGGACTCCAGTAAAATTCAGATCTACGGAGCTTGGCAATTAATAATGGGGATCGCGGTGGAGCCCGAGAGTCATAATAATACCCGGGGTCAGAACAACGAGGGTAATGTTCTTGGTGTGGGTCCTGGATGTAATGGCATCAAACACCTGGTAGAATTATGTTTCATGAGCAATTCTGAAGTCGAACTGTGGGGGTGAATCCGTACTCATTACTACGTTGTATATTTCTTGCAGAACATCCAACTGTAAACTTCTCTGGACAATTCAAATGTCTAACGTGGGGAATTGTTGTACACACCGGCCAATCTAACAAAATAGATATACACTTTCTTAGGTAGAACATACCTGCCCCAGAGGCTCACAGAGGGCTGTATGACCAGTCGTGCACGAGTTATATAACCTCGCGAGTTGGTAAGGTTGAATGTTACGAGGCTGGCAAGTACAACGGTCGCAAGACTACACCATGTCCAGCCGCCCAATGTATTCCGCCTAAATTATGCCACAGCACCTCGATATTATGCACAGCCAAGATACACGCAAGGTACAGTATGCTTCCGCGCCGATTTACCCACCGTATACCCGTGCCACGCGACTGAGACGAGTTGGTGACACCTCGATGTTGCCAGAGTGGATACGCCTCCGCTCCTGGCTCTACCGTAGGCTTTCCCCTTCATAGTCCTTCGCCAAATGCCCACTCCGTAACTAACCCCAAATCGAAGTCATCCGCGAGACACTCTATTGCATAGCTCGTGATTACAGGCGCGTGGAAGCGTTTGAACTTTCAAGAGTGACTAACCCGTCCTCAAATTGAACGGTTGCTTAAATATATTACTAGTAGTAAATAAACGATAACCCTGTCATGGCATTTCAATGAACCAAGTGCTCTCTACTGCTAAATTCAGTTCAAATACTTCTGTAAGATTCCCAGTGAGCTCCTACGAGGATGAGTACATACCACATATTACTGAGGACAATATACAGTAAATAGTGCCGCGGCACCTTCATCCAGTTGGTAAGATGTGTAGTAATATCTTAATTTTTACGTTGGCGATATACTGGGATGGGAATTGGGTATTTCCACTTGTGCTAGGCAGCACTTAGCTCGAAAACGGGGGCTATCTAGTACGGCCTAGTCCCGACTAAACCAGACTAGTAAAATTCTAGACACGGGTTTTCCGTGTCTAAACGAAGTGTTACAGTAAATGAACCTTAGGCGCACATGGTTTGGACCCGGAAATTGTGTAGATCGGGTTAAACGCTGCGCGGCAGCGCCGTGGCAATATCACAGCCCCCCGCCGCGTCAATGCGCGGCACTTTTACCCAGCCCAGCTAATTGCCGTGACCCCTGCAGCCCTTGCCATCGCGCTTCCTGGGCCGTGAATGGCGTCTTCAGTTCAATACTCAACCCGCACCCTCAATTCAACGAATAATGTATGCACCACCCAGATCTCGCAACAGGTATAAATATTTTGCTGCACTTGATTTGAGGCTCATAGAGTGGTATAGAATGTGGTGCTCAAGTGCCGCGGCAGCCAGCCGGGACTTGTTATGTACACGCTTTACAAGACCAGTGCCGCGTCAATTTACCCACCATATGCCGCTGCGCTGAGTCACATCCGAGATAACTTGGTGCTACCTCAATGCTTTCACAGTGTTTGGGTCCCAATCTCCATTGTCATCTTGTCACACTTCCTCGAAATAAACAGGGAACCCAGGATTACCTGAATACATGGTACACGAGGATCCTAAGATCATATTGCAATTAATTGGTTCCATTATTTAGAGCAAATTCCGGAGGGCTTTCTTTGAATTGTTTCAAGGAAGGATAAAGCATTGGTAAGCGCTATGGAGGGCTTTTATAAATATTACAAGCGCTCGCCGGCGCTTCGCGCCGGCTCCCACTTTATAAATAAGCGATGCCTGTCAGCTGACGGCAGACATGTGAGAGAGGTTTACAAATGGAGATACGGCTTCAGACAGGCTTAATCTTATAAAGAGAGTGAAGTGATATACTAGTGCCGCGGCACTGTCAACCAAGAGTCAGATCTGCAATAAGACCCTCATTTCTACTTTATAATTGGGCTCGATGTACCCCCTTTCACCTGTGGGAGTCCAGGATTTTATATAATAGACGAGATATCCTCGGTAGATTGACTTGAGCCCGGATACGGGGCGAGGATCACCTAGAAATGGTGGCGGTTTAGGGCCGACTAAGCCCGACTAATAAAATTTCAGCCATGAGTTTTTTGTGCCTAAACGATGTATCCCAACCAGAAAACCTTGCGCAAACATTAGGTCAGGCTGGGGAAGCTTTGTGGACTGCGTTAAACGCTGCGCGGCAGCGCCGCGGCAATAACACAGCCACCGCCGCGTCAATGCGCGGCAGTGCCGCGGCAGGCGCGGCACTTTTACCCAGCCCGTGCACTTGGCGTAGAACGCGTACGCCCCGCGCCTCGACGCCTGCTCCGAGTTCCACGCCTCCTCCTCGTCTTTCTCCTCGTCGACGACCGTGGCTTCTGTGCTATTTTGCTTGGCCGCGGCCTGGCCCTTGCCCGCATCCAAGGGGGTTTCGGGATTAAAATTTCGGATATAGGGGGGGGGGCGGGGGGGGTCCCGGGGAGGGCTGAAAAAAACTTTTATCATGTAGTATGAGGGAGTTCTAAATCTGCAATATATACCTCCTGGAGCACCACAGGATGCCAGGAAGATGAATTCTGGGTCTCAGAACTCAAATATGGTGTGGGTATCCCGATTTGGATAGCGGGTCGTGCTTACACACCATCAATTGGCGCGAACATTGTGTCCCGGTTTCCCTCTAAGGGTGGTTAGCAGCTAAAAACATGCTCACAATATATATGTGAGAAAATATTTATATACTATTTAACATCTGTGTGAGTGGGCCAGAGATGTGGTCAAAGCGGCACTCCGGAGACCCTCAGTCAATGTTGAAATTGAATGTTTGGAGCTCCAAAAATATAATCTACTTGTGTAAGGTGTGGTATGGATGTAATGTGTATCTGAAAGGCCTTCTTAGTCACAGTTGAGTCCACAGAGATGGGCCGCAACATCTTTGGTTTGGATTTGATGCTGTCAATGTGGTGGCTGTGAGCCTGCACATGACTCGGAAGCGCGGCCCGCCGCTAGGGGTGGGAACCTCCTTCCTTATATGGGGGGAGGGGGGGGTCTGGCCGAGGGTTGAAAAAAACTTTTCGACCCTATATCCGTTTTTCGAATCCCGAGTCCCCCTTGCCCGCATCAGTTCCCACTGCTGTGGAAGCCAACGCGAACGTCGCGCCGGCATCGTGCACTTCCTCGAACGAGCCAAAGTGCGTGATCTTGCCAGCGTCCATGACGATGACCTTGTCAGCGCTGGGAAGATGACGGACTGCGTACGTTACAAGGACCGTAGTCTACATGCAAACATAAGCTGTCGCGGTGTACTCCGCCACGGCCAGTCCTCACCTTGCCCTTGAGCATTCCATCCGGACCGAACAAGGACCTGAAGACTTGGGACAAGATAAGCATCGTATATTGAGCATGATATTTCTCTCACCGTGCGCCTCGGTCTCGCCATCCAGTGCGCTGAACACGTCGTCCAACAAGATGAGATCTGCACGAGCGTAAACAGCGCGCGCGATGGCCTGTCACGCATCAGCAGCGTCGAACGATCCCATCAACTCCACTTGCCAGTCTCTGGCGTTGCCCGCCAGAAAGAGTGGCTCCTGGGTACATGTCAGCAACGCCAAGCAACCGTGAATCTTCGATTCGAACGCGCCTTTATCCCCGAGTTTCATCATATCCCGGCGCGGAAGCGCCTCGATGTCCTGCCGAAGCCCGCACGCGTGGATCACCTGCTCATAGAACGTCTCGTCGAACGGACTGTCAAGTAGGATGTCTGAAATCCAGAATGGTACAAAATTAGATAGTGAAAGACCAGGCAACTCACTGGCGCGCAGAGTTTCCGGGTAGATGAACGGCGTTTGACTGGCGAGCGCAATCTGACGAGCAATTAGAGGCGATGTGAGACGCGGACGGTGTGACGGGTACCTTGTGCGCCTTGACCTTCAAAATACCTTCAACCAGTCTCGTCTCGCCCAGTATCGACATGAGAAGGCTGGATTTGCCCTGGGATCTGTTAGCATCCGATCTACACAGTGATATGTATCCCTCTTACACTGGCGACAGATCCGACAACCATGTGCAGTTCGCGTGGAGATAGCTCGAGAGTAGTGTCGTGCAAGACCTTCGTCTTCTTTCCCACGCAAAAGTGCATTTTTTGAGGGATACTTGAACAGTGGAGACAGTGGAGACCTTCGTGTCATCTCCACTGACATCGACTAAGTCAGCGTATACGACTACATCCTGTTCGGACTCGGCCTTCTCGGGGAGCTGCAGGAAGCCTTGGATACGGCCGAGGGACGCATACGAGGCGAAGAGCTGGGGTAGTGTTTGCCCGATCATGTTCAGCGGTCTTGCCTTCATTGTCAGACGGGCAAGATGGATAGATTCGCAGTCACTCACCGCCGAGTAGGTTGACGATGGTGAACAACCTGAGAAACAAACCAATAAATATATGTGCGGAGAGGGAAGCTGTAACCAATCGAACGTGAAGATACGACTGACGTCCAGCGGGGCCAGGTCTCCCCATCCATTAGCGAGCATGGCGACGTACGCCGCGAGGGTGACCAAAAACGCCGCGCTGGATCCAATGTCGGACAGGGTGCCCGCGATGACTATAAGGTACATAAAGCGCTTGAGCGCCTGCGTCTCGCTTTTCCGAAGCGCATTGATCTTTCGTTCGATCGAAGCCTCGTACGTGCCCAATTTGAGGGGGAGGAGTTGGCCGAGAACGGAGGTCTGGCACTGTGGTCAGTAAATGGCGGATAGCGGGAGTGAAACAATGACGACGTACGAGCAGCTTGATCCGGATATCGATGGCTGCGAGCCACGCCTTTTGGGCCGGACCGACGAAGCTGCCAATCGTGCCTAGGATGGTCAGCAGAGATAAAAGTATCAGGGCGGGACGTACTCGTCGATGCAATGAGGGTAGTAATAAAGAGCAGCGGAGCGAGCATGACATAGCCCGCCTTGTACCACAGCATGGTGCAGGCAATGGCGATAGTCACCGCCGCCGCCCAGAAGTCTTGGACCAATTGGAACCTCGACGTGACCTTCTCGACGTCCACCGACATATACGTCGTCGCGGCGCCCTGGCCAACCTCGCGCGCCGCCATGGACGTGAGGCGGAGGGTTTTCGCGTACAGGGAGCCCGTGAGCGCCGATCCGTAGAGGACCATAAATGCGTTGACCTTTTCGTAGTAGACGTAGTTTGAAATCGCTAACGAGACTACGTGTGAATTAGAATTTTTAGAATTTGAGAAAAACGACTAGGACACTCTATCATAGACCACAAAGTATGCCGTGATGAGGAAAGTTCCGCGCTCCTTGGGCAGAGACTTGTCGGATACATACAGGATCATCTGCTCCACCAAGGTGACTTGCGCTTTCGAAACAATCAGGACGATGCGGTTATGAATACCGGTGGACGTACAGAAAATTGCAGCGAGCATGAGCAACCGGGGGAGGACGGGGCTCAGGAACTGGCCTCCGAACACTTTGAATGTGCTCTTGAGGAGATACAGGTTGCTCGTCTTGTCATCGGTCGCGAGTGCCGCCAGGAGCTTCTCGGTCGCGGGGTCTGCCTTGAGATGCAGCGGGATGTTGTGGAGCTCGGGGAGCCTGATGCGGCCCTTGGATCCGATGTACAGGAGCGGGAGAATGTGCGGGAAGAAGGGCTTGACGAGGAAGGAGAGCGTCGATTCGTAGGCAGGCGGCTGGGGCGTGTCAGAACACAAAGACGAGTACTACCACGGTACGTACGGGATCTGTCGGCAACAGCAGGCTGCGCTTGCCCTTTCTCTCGAGGAAAATGAACGCAATAGGGACATGGCCACGGCGGAGGTGGCATAAAGGCCCACGGGGAGAGCCGGCATCTCGTATATGCCCCGAACTGTATACGCGTAAAACGCGGCGCCAAAGACTGCATACAGGGTAGTAAGGGTGCTGGGCGCGATGGAATGATAGTGCTCCGATATTGAGGCGATGACAAAGGTGATCTGGGGGTGTGCATGAATGAGCTGGCTCTGGATTGATGGAACACAAGCAGGATTCACCGCTGCCGCAACTCCCACACTCGGCAACACCCATTGCGAGTCACTTTTCGCATAAGCAAGGATAGTAGCCGCAGCTGCGATATAAACGACGCCGAACAAGGCCTTGAGGGTAACCAGGATGTCCAGTTTCCTAACGAGGCATCCAGGAACCTTCCGGTTGGCCATGATGCGTGATGAGAGCGCGGCGAGGGCTACGAGGAAGGCGAAGGTGGTTAGGTTGGAGGACTGGAGAATGTCTGGCGTCATGAGCCTAGGTGACGCGTTAGCGTTTGCGGTAGGATTTGGAAGAGGGCAGTGACGCGTACCGGGTTTGTTCGTAGAAGGAATCCACTGGGAGCCAGGAGGCGCCATTGGCGTAGAGGTCCATGAGCGAGGGGGAACGGAAGTCACTAATTAGCTGTATGAATAAAAGTACTTAAAAAGTTGGGGTTGAGATTAGGAGGAGGATTGCCTGCGGGGGAGAAGCATCGGAGGATTGAGGCCGCGAAAACAATGAGTGTGTAAAAGGATTTATCCGGCAGCGCCGGATCCGCCGGATGTACACATTCGATGTTCATGAGGCGGCAGTATAACATTACCGCGTCCACAAGCACTGCATTCAATGATGATTCAGCGGCCGAAACGACGGGAGCATCATAAGGTGGCGCAGCGAGGCGCATGTCGCTACGTGACGGCAGCCGGCTCGCCAGATCCGTGGAGCTCCCGGGAGGCGGCTGGTCTTCCGCCTGGCACGGCTTGGCCCACGGCTCGCCTGATGGCCGGCTATGGCCGGCTCTGGCTAAAAGGTCAAAGAGGTATCCACATCGTGCCCTTGCATCGGAAACACTTTTCGGCCGCCGCCCCTTCGGGGTTCAGACCCGAAAAAACAGTCAAGAAGTCAAAGAATCGGACGCAGCAAGCCGTGTTGAAGCGATATTCCGCTTTTGGATCGAAAAGCCCATTCAACGGCTTCCTTGAGTGGGGTTAGAGTTCATATGCAAATCTAGTCCTTTAATTTTACTCCTCTAACCTGGTCAAGGGGGTTTCAGCATTAAAATTTCGGATACAGGGGGCGCGGGGGGGGGGGGGGGGGGGTCCCGAGGGCGGCTGAAAAAAACTTCTGTCATGTAGTATGAGGGAAGTACAAAATGCCTCCCACAGCATATTAAGACGTCATGGGAGGGTAGGAGAGTGAAATATAGGACCTAGAAGACGTGCATGCTGTTGCGCTACTTCGTTGTCCCGATTTGGACTACTGATGACCCTCACGTGCACACCTCAGTCCTCGAAAACACTTGCGTGCCGGCTCTAAGCTGAAAAAAAGATCTGTTGATGTCAAGAATACTGATGAGAAATTAACACTACTGTACATACTATCAGTGTAATTTTTTGGAACAGCGCAGACATGCCTTCGCGGCCGGAAGCACTGCCAGTTCACACTCTCAGTCCTTGTTCAGTTCAGCATTTAATTGCTCAAAGAGAGCCCACCCATGGAATGGAATAGAAATTATTAAACTGGAAGGCCTCACAGTACAGTAGAGTGCCAGACAGGTGAGTAGTAACATAGTTGGTTGGATTAGGAAGCTGTCAATGCAGTGGCGGTGGTCCGCACATGACCCGGAGAAACGGCCCGCCGCTAGGGGTGGGAAACTCCTTCCCTATTTGGGGGGGGGGTCTGGCGAAGGGTCGAAAAAAACTTTTCGACCCTATATCCGTTTTTCGAATCCCGAAACCCCCTTGAACCTGGTTGTTCCAGCTGTCAAAGTTCACTGTGGAGGTTGCCGGGTGACTGGTACTTCATTCACGATGCGAGTACCCATCCCGTGACGCCACTCCCGCCCCCCTCGATTACTGTCCCGGAGACACCCACCTTCTCGACATGATCGAAAATGAGAAAGGCGGCAAGCCCGTCATTTATCTCTTGTCCCCGCGCGCCATCGACACCTCCGTGCGCCTGACCCTCGACCGCGACTGGGACCTCTTAGATATCCCATCGTCCCTGCGAAACGCATGCTGGATGGAGGCGAGTCCGTCGAATGGATCGTGCGCACGCACCCGGAGGCAGCCTCATCTAGCGCACCACCGGGCTCGACGTTGCGTACCTCTTCTAGGAGGCGCTGTACGTCGCTCGCACTATTTATTCCGCACGGCCTGACACCAATTTCTTTTTGCGCAGCACGAACCACGGCGTCCCGCCCTCGTCGCAGAGCTCCCCCATGGACGGGCACCCGACGGCGCAAGCCTTCTCGCCCACCACGAATGATGGCTCCCCCGCAGACTCAGCCCTCCTCCCCGTCTCCGAGATCACGCCATACCTCGACGCCGCCCTCCTTCATAACGTGCCTCCCTCCTCTCTATGCTAACAACGCTTTGCTCACAAGCGTTGATGGCTTGTTTGAACAGTACTTTGAAGGGTAGCCGTTTACTGGAGTGGGCATGCCATTTGAATCACAGGGAAGTTCATCTCTTCCGCGGATGGATTCCCGTGTCAACAGTTCGCATCCCCCCCTCGAAATTTATTCCAACGAGAATTAGGTGTGGATAGCAGATACTCCACTCATGGGCCCAGTGGATGCGTATGCAGCCCACCGAATAATAACAGTCCGAGCTGAACGTTGAACATTGAAACCAAGTTTTAAATTACAAGGAATGAGAAAGGTGGTGCATGATCGATATTATAACCGTCAACTACATACTATACGTCTAAATTTCTATCGTCGAATAGTTTCTAACTTTTGACCGGTTGTCTCGTTTTTTCTTTGGATCAGCCATGTCATTTTTCATCATTTAAATTGCTGCAGTACCGTACACGAGCCGGGCCATTCAACTTCCTCCCCAGTTGAACCACCTCCGTTCCACCACTGAATGCGTAGGACCGTGTCGCTCTGTACCTTCCAAAGGTGATTACAACTTTAGATGGGCTTGAATAGGATAGCTGAGATTTATCACGACACCAAGCGCGACAACATCCTGAAGTTTCGGAATAATGTCGAGTTGCATACTCCGGGTGAACGTGACACTGGCAGAAGAAAGACGCGCCATATCCTCGCGCGACGGATCTGTCCGTCCGCGGATAAATTGGAGGAGCTTCATGTCCGAGACTGCATCGAAGTCCATGAGCTCAATGCATCGGAGACTCGGGCATATTACGGCATCGTGGCCGTCGAGCGATGGGATGAAATTCGCAAGGAAGTAGGGAGCTCCCTGATCCGGAGGCTCTCCCAAGATGTGCAGTTCTTGGAGAGAGGTCATGTTGGACAGTGCGTTCGCCAACATGCCGGTGCCAGTGCTCATGCGCTGTGCCGCAATCTCGAAGTACTCCAGTGAGTTGCTGAATGTCCACAGAAGTGCAAGCGACGGGATCTCGGGTACAAAGCCCCGGAAGCCTTGACAATAGAAGGAAATGAGATTGGGAAGCGTCGGGTGGGTGAAAAAATGGGGCCCGGGATTGTTTTGGTGTTGGATATGAAGGTGCGAGAGCCGTGGAAGACAAAAATGTTGTGGGGAAGTCCCGCGCGACTTCGTGAAGCTAGAAATGGGAAGCTCGCACGTCTCGAGCATAGTGCACTCCCGTAATATTGCCAAGGCAGTATCCCATGCAAGTAAGTCGCGGAGATGCGTCGTGAATACCAGGTGCTTCAAGGTTCTCCACGATACTGGACTGTTGAGAAAATAATCACTGCATGGAAGTGTGACGCTCGGAGGCTCTCCGTTGCCAGGAATGCCATCAACGACGTCGGTGGATTCGAAGGTCCATGCCCAAAGAGGTTTGAGTCCCTCGCAGCAGTCTTGAGTGTGATACTCTGCAGTAGGGGGACATCTTCCGGGGAGAGTGAGGTGAGAGGAAAGGTCGGATGATGTGTAGGAAATTCGAGTTGGAGGTCTTCCCATCGACGAGACTCCGCAACGAGCGTGGACACGAGCAATGTCCCGTCACGCCTGCCTTCGCTGGTTTGGGACAAGACCATCGAGACACGATGAGGGACCGTCCCGGACCCGCCCAGCCATGCGGTTACCAGACTTGTAACATGCTGCAGTCTCGGCTGTGCGGGCACCACGATCTGGATAGCCGCCCATAGACGTGGCGTCATAAGGGCGATGCTTCGCCAGGATCGACAGATCTGGCATAGGAGAATGGGCGGCTCATCGCCACTCATGGCTGGATTCCTGTTGGGTGGCAGACACGCTACGAAGATGACGCGGACAATATCATCCGGGAGTCTGCGCGCTGACGATGATAATGCAAGGTGAGCGTCGATATATTCTTGGAGTTCATCTCGATTCCTCGAGGCCTCTTCGATCAACGCCTGGAGATCGGCGAGTTGTTGGCGAGGATTTTCGAGGAGGCCAAGAATATCGGTGTGTTCCGCATCCGAGGGCACGGCATTGGTGTGAAGGAGGTGTTTGAACGGTGAATGCATCGAGACGTTCGCAGTTGTTGTGCGAATTCCATCCTGTTCTGTTCTGGCTCCTCGTCGAATTTTTGGGCGCGGAAGTGAAGGTTGGGAGGTAAATGCGATTGGAATTCCACGTGGCAGCCCGCTATGATGGGAATCACTGATAAAGTATATTCGACCCGTGCCTTCGTCACGGTAGTTTGCCAGGCTCATGTGTTATGTCTGGACCTTCCTTTTTGGAATGGGATTTGAACACAGGACCACTATGTACATAACATCGCCGATGCAATCAAAAAGTCCTGAAAATGTTTTACAGCTGATCTCGAATCTAATGAGATCACGCTTTTTTTTCCATGCGCGTTCCCAAAAAGGAAATTCCCCGTAGCCAGTGCGCTTTGCATCCTCTGGGCCTCCTGCGATGTCTGGAGGCATATTTACGACTGAAATGGACTATAAAATGAAGGCCGGCGTGTTTCTGATGCCATCGATGTGTCTAGTATCGTGTATTGTTTGCTCGCGTGTGTCAGAGCCCTCACTTCGCTTCCGTGCTCGCTTCCCGCTTCACTCTCTTCTTGCGCCCTTCTTGTCTTTCTTGACCTCGCTCCCACTTCCTGGACTCGTGATGGACCCTGATCCCGGTTTCCTAACGCGCTCTAAATCCCGTAAAAGGCAAGGCAACGAAGAACTTGATGGTATTGGGATTGATATAGAGGAAGTCATCGCGGCGGTGCCCGGCGGTATGTACCCTGTTCGCCCTCGGGCACATCGTTTTATCACTGATGTATCTATCTACAGAAGCTAAATACTTTGTCCGTCTTTCTCCCCCAGCCAAGAAAGCCAAAGAATCGACGCCGAAACCAAAAGCTAAAGCGAAACCCAAACCAAAACCGAAAGCGAATGCCGTACCCAAGGGCCGCAAGAAAAGCACAAAGAAAAATACCCTTCCATCCCTCGACCTGGAATACCCAACCTCTTACTCTGAACCCCATTCTCCCATCGCGGGCCCATCCAACGGCGGTTACATCGAGATTGATGGCACGGATTCCGACGACGACGATATCACCGGCCTGCACTCCCTGATTCCGACAAAACACGAGGATCCCATCGTGTATCGGTTCAAGCAGGAAGATCCCTCGGAGTCCGTTCCTCGTCGGAAGGCTCGAGTTATCCCAGCCGAACCGTCCGTTGAGCCAGAACCAGCACGGAAAGCCACTGTTTATGTTCATGTCTACAAACCTGTTCCCCAATTGCCTACAAAATCCAAAAGCGTAAAACCAGCCCCTCCTATTATCGCACAACGCGGCCCGTTCTTCCTTCCTCTGAACTCTGACTTCACGGCATTCCGCTCTCTTGCACAAGCGGCGGGATGCCGTCCTCCGGCTCTGAACCTACCCCTAACGAAATGGAAGTTCGAGAAGCCCGGAAGCAGCAAACTGAAAGCCCTGAGCACTGACGACGGATATACTGCCATGATCATATCACTGGACAAACGTACCAAGGATTTGACCATTGAAATTCACATGCCGCCTCCATTGCTTTTGGCCGAAGATTTGGTATGTTTTCAGCTGATTTCGGGTGGGAATACTAATCTCGTCTCCGAAGCCATACGAAACCGATGATTTCAAGCCACCGGATACGTTTGAGGAGCTCGATGTGCCCGCAGTGTCCTCAGTACATCAGCAAATGGTACGTGTTTACCTCATGCTCTTTTTTTTTTTTCAACGACATTTATATATATCTCTTTATCCAGGCCACGCTCGACGCATCCTTGACACCGGTCCTTGAGCAACTACACTCCGGGCGATCGGAATATCGAGAAGTTGGAGGATTCAGACTGGAAAGAGGTGGGCTTCAAACGCCTGGGGTGGTTAGCTGTGCTTGATGCACGCCGGAAGTTTCTGTCTGAAGTACGTCGCGGAGTGTTCGCATGAGTTCAGTTGCCTCATTCATTTCTCGGGCTTGTAAACTTTGATACAATCGAATTCACATATACTACGCTGTATAACCTGCATGTATGAACCACGTCCTCGCCTTGTCTGCTGCGATGCACGCGCAAGCCTCTGTAAGCGCGAGGACAGGATCCGCAGCCGACCGAATAGTCTGATTGTGGAGACGGAGGTATGCTTTCACTGTAGCGATGATTAGACACAATCACAGCTGAATCTGAAAGCCACTTGCGTGCACTGAATGAGTCTTCTATGGGATTCAAGTCGGGTGAGTACGGAGGGAGAAACAAAGGCAAACATCCTAGGGAATCATTGTTATCTTTCGATTTCGATGCAATAATTATGGGGATACTCACCAGCACCATTCACAAGTTCTACGAGCATAGTATTGTGGTGAATGCGGCAATTGTCTAGTATCAGAACACTGCGCTCGGAGTCTGGCGCATAAGGATTCATTTGTGGTGTCTCCATAAGTGTTGGCGAGTCTGGTGATTGAAGGAAGGTACGTATGACGGACACACCACAGATTCGGCAATGAAATCAAAAAATTGCAGTGCATCAAAAGACCCCTCCACGACCTTCACAGAGATGTAGCCGTCCGTCGTCATAGCAGCTCCAACCGAGTAGCGTGGGCCGCGGACGAAATCAGACTCGATCGCCGCACGCTCACCAACCATCGATCTGCCATGCGTCCTCGCGAGTGTGGGCTCGTTCTTACTTGTTTCGTCCACGGTGACAAAATATGATGCTTTGTCCTCGAAATCATCCTGAATTGACTCCTTCCAAGCCCTACATTGCTCCTTATCTCTCTCACTCGCGATCTTTTGAAGGACTTTGCATGTCAGCCCCTCGCGCTCCAAAGTCTGTTGCAGGGCAGAGATTGAAATGGCGATGTCATGGTGGATGGCTAGCCAGAACTGAAGCTCCTTCAAGTATAGATCCGCATCGCCCTTGTAGAGATCATGTATTGCAGTGAGAACAGCATGGGTGATGAGACATGGTCGACCGCCAATACGGGCATGGGGATTGGTGGGAGTGCCAAATTCTTCGAAGATTTTGCGCCATCTATACAGACTAGCACGTGAGACGCAGAGGGCCTGTCGGATGTCCAGCTCTTCCCATTCGAGTTCCCAGAGGCGGAGAGCGCATTCTTTGAGATTGGGACTGATTCGACAATTGACCATAGCGGCGGAAGGGAAGCGAGGGCTCTGACACACGGGAGCAAACAACACACGAAATTAGACGCATCAATGGCATCAGAAACACGTCGGCTGTCATTTTCTGGTCCATTTCACTTGTATGCCTCCAGACATCGCAGGGGCCCCCAGAGGATGCAAAGCGCGCTGGCTACGCGGAATTTCCTTTTTGGGAACGCGCATGGAAAAAAAGCGTGATCTCATTGGATTCGAGATCAGCTGTAAAATTTTTACCTCCTTTTTCAGTGAAAAAAGTGTGAAAAATTAAGGAAATTTTTCATCCATATTCCCACTGAAAAACTTGAAATGTTCAACCAGTGATAATATGACACACCAAAAGATGTATTATCATATTATTCTTGTATTATAGGGTGTTTCAGAATTAGAATTTTGAGCCCAATTTGAGCCCCAACTTTGCCCCAACTTGACCTCAACTCGAGCCAAGTTGAGGCACACGTTGAAGCTATGTTTGCGAAACACCTAAGCAGATTTTTCTGCCTTAACTCCGAGTTGACGTAAACTCGGAGTTTCGCTTATCATTGGGGTTGGGCCTACTCCAATTGAGCTCCGTGGTGTTTGATCGTGTTTGGTTCCCAATTGGGCCCGGTACACGGCGCGTTTTCAAGATTGCGAGATCCTCGCTCACATTCAAGTAAAATCGAGCATGCGGAACTATTTTTAATACCTACGTTTGTGTTCGGTTGTGGTGAATTTTTTCTTCACTTAAGTTTGAGTTGAATATTGCGCAAATGGTGAAACACTGTGCCAGATCCTGCGACGATGCCGATTTTCAGTTTATTCACTTCACAGCGCATCACATAGATAATCTGAAAATACAGTTCTGTGAAAGACAGCATTACCTGTGTTATGTTGTAACAGATTTCCTACTTTCGCCTTTTTGACGAAGAAATTGAGGAAAATGTGGCTCTGCCCACCCATTTTGGGTGGTCCGCCATTTTCAGTTTTCTACATGCACCAAGAGGGCCATGAGAATTCTGAGTAGACAGATGTCAATGAAACTTGGAAATCTGTGTTATGTTGTAATGGAATTTTGATACAACCATTTTTCATCGAGATATACGACGACGGGTAGAAATCCATGTACCGTCCCGATCGGGACTTACTTGAGAATAAACAAGTACACTCCGTCACGCGGCTCAATCGGACTAGGCCCAACCCCATTATCATGAAAGATGTGATGCAGGCCTGAGAACCGGATTAGGCGAAGTTGGGGCATGAAGTTGGGGCACAAGTTGGGGTTGAAGCCGGATGTCAAGTTGTTTCGAGCCATTCAACTGGAACCACAGAGGTTCTTTCAAACTTCAGTAACCCCTCACAAAAACTCAGCTTCTTCGGAAGTGGTCTGGGCTTTCTAGTCCAGATTTTTTACTGAGGGGCCACAAATGCTGGAGGCTACAACTTCCCAGAGATCTAACTCTATCACTAATAGTGTTTAAATTATTCAGGAAGATCTAACCTAGTTTTAACTTAATCCGAGCAGAACTCACTGAGATACGGGCAATTCTTTGACAGGGATCAAAAACTCCCCAAAACAGCAATTTTTCGATCCGCGCCTTCGGTACTGCCAATTGCTGTAATCACCTCTTTGTTTAATAAATAAATAAATAATTTCATTCTGATTCCACTGCTGAAACAATGAGCAACAAAACAGACATAGCATAATTACACTACATAGGGGGAGGATAACATGTACAGTGTTGAAAATCAGATTGCGACGGGGCCAAGTGCTCTTGCATCTTCCTGTGGGTCTAAATCTTCATCTTCAAGTTCAGATTCATTGTCCAGCGGCTGCTCCAATATTTCAGAAGGTGCACTGAGTTGTGCTAGGCAAGCCAAGCTATTTTTTTGTTGCTCCAACACATCTTGGCCAACACAGGCTAACCTTTCATTCACATGTTCGACCTGTTTGGCCTGCGATGACCGTTCGAACAGTGGTTTTGCTGCTTCCCAAAGCTTGACTGCCCTGGCAAAATCTTTTTGTGTGCTGGAAATATCTCCAAGGCGGAGCATACATTCTGCTTGGCTACGATGAACATCCATATGGGTGAATTCTATCAGGGCAACAGTGAACAGACTCATCGCTGTATCTGGATCATTATGATGGAAGAATACATCTCCTAGAAATTGAAGAGCCTTGTAAATTGCTAATTTCTGTTTTGTCTTGAGGGCATGTGCAAGAAACACTGTTGTCCAAGTAGACATTTCTCGAGCACCCCATTGATGACCATCAGCAAGCCTCTCGAGACAGTAGGTCGTGTGTTCATCATCCCTTCCCCAAGACAGCTTGAGACTTTTTTGAAAATTCTTCTTGGCTGTCAACATATTTCCCTGTCTCAAGTCTAGATCTGCTTGGACCGTATCACACCAGTTTTCTACCCTCACATAACCCATGGCATTGAATATTGATCTAACCATTTCATTCTGCCTCTCTATTGTAAGCGTCTCCGCACCCATAATCACATCAAGGCTTGTGATATTGAACAGGGCAAGCGCATTCTTATATGACGAGCCTTGTTCCATCGGAAGATTGTGAAGAATTTGAGTATGGATATCACGGGCCTCGATATATTCTGATTTGTCAATGTGGATCTCTGCCTGGCTATTTAAGAGAGCATAGTCGAACTCAGTGTAAGACATCCCACACAGATTCAAGAGATTTCTTGCTCTATGGCATTGGGAGCCAGCATAACTGTAGTTACCATGTGCTCTCCAGCATAGAGCTTCAATCTGTAATCCTTTTGCTTCTATATATAGTTGCCCAGATAACTTGGCTACCCTTTGTGACTCATATGCTTGCTTTTGGGCAGCAGAATAATCACCAAGCCTCCAATCGATCCACGCCAGATGACCCAATATGTCTGCCTGCTTTATGGCACTTTTGATCGAAATTGATAGAGAAAGCGCAGTTTGAAGAAAGTTCAAGGCAGCGGGATGATTATTCTGATAGAAATAAAAGCGTCCAACAGCTTGATAAAAATTGCCTATTTATGTATCAGTCTTGAAACATAAATTAGAGTGGGAGGACTTACATTGAAGATGGGATGGCTCATTCAAATCTTGAAAATATTGTAGGCCTCTGGTGATAAGAGCTTCTGGGTCGGAAATTGGATGCTCTGTCCATTCATAAAAGGTTTCTACAATGAAGTGAATCTCCAATATGGGGCTACTTTTTAGCCGAGGCAGAAACTCAGGGATCTGGCCCAGCAAGTGAATTTTTTGACCACGGAGTCGAGCAAACTGAGTGAAACGGAGCACACCCCAGACAGTCTTTGTTATGTCTGGATTATCTTGCTTCAACCCATGTTGGAGTATGCTTTGGATGTTTGCAATGTTCGATGTGATACGAGGATTTAGGCCCTGACTTGCCGGAGTTCCAGCAAATCCCTTATTAGCATCTATTAGTGCCTCAAAGTGTAGCCAGAGTGAGTTGATAAGATTTAATTCTGGAGGATGAAATTTCTGCATATATTCTCGAATAGGTACTAAAGCCTTCAACCTATCATGGTCATCATTATATGCCAAAGAGGTCCGAATCAAGGCTGCTCTGCAACTGAGAATGTTGTCAAGTGGAATCTTGCATTGTTTCAAATCCACATCAGAAAGGCCATCAGGCAGCATTGACAGAAGGCTTAGAAAGTCCTTTGAATGTGGCACAGATGTGATTCGTGGACTCGATAGAGACAGGGAGATGGATATATCCAGATTTGATCTCCTGTCATGGCCATCAGATACCAAAGAGGTTGTCTCCTGCTTCCAGCGGGATAATACATTGGCACAGCCATCTGATACAACCAAATGAGATATAAGGTCAATTACCAGGGGCATGTTCCCGGTCAAGGAGAGGACTTGATCAATGTCCTCAATATCATGAATGTCATCAGTGATATCAATCAATGTTTGCCGAGCGGCGTCTTGTGTTAAAGGCTTCAAAGGTTGCAAAAAAGGTCGAGTCCACTGTACTTTGGCTGGCCTTTCTGCCCCTCGCATTGTGATCTGAGACAAAATCTTGGGTTATCAGGAATTCATCCAGAAAGGGCTATACTCACAATTAAGGCCAGATATTGCACATCTGCAAGAAGGCACAAGAACTCTTCAATGTCTCTGTGAAATGAGGTCTCCCACAATGTCTCTAGGTTATCCAGCACTAGGAGGCACGGAGGTCCTCGGGAAAAATGATGAATGATAGGTTTCGTTGAATCTTTTCCAGGCTTCAATCCTAGATGGGCTGCAATCAGGGCACTAAGTTCCACTTTTGTCGAGGCAGAGTCACAAGCAATGAAGAACCGATTTGCTGCATATTTTGTGATGATTTCCGGATGATGCAGGATGGCCTTTGCCAGGCTTGTCTTCCCAATTCCACCTGGTCCTAAAATTGCAATCCGTGGTGCTTCTCCGAAAAATGCCTTGACAATGTAAGAAATTTCTGATTCACGACCATGGAATATCTTTGGCTCAGACGGCAGCAGGGACAATGAATTTGAGCTCAGGTATAATTTCAGAAGGCGGAACATTCATAGTGGAAGTAAACACGGCCATACCTCGTATGATCACCAGAAAAGACTTTGTTGATCTGCGAAACATTGCATTAATCTATAGGCCTTTCAGTAGAAACTAGAATCGCATACAGAAGACGCCTTGTCTGAACTTGCTTCATCGGACAGAGATTCAATCAAATCCAATATCTCTCGGTGTGTCCTCTCGGTGTCTTCTTGTATCTTTTCAACATCAATTAAGAGGGTAGCACCTTGAATCTGCTTATGACAGTGAGATTCTGAGATGGTTACATCGCAAAATGTGCACCTTGAAAACATACAACGCCTGCTCTAATTCTGTGGTACAATCCTTTAACAGTCCAGTGATTTCACTTTGGCGGAGAAAGTGCTTGACTTTGTTCTGTTGCTGTTGTCCATCGATGAAAGTGAATATTTTATGGAGTGTTCTATATGAGGTTCAGTAGCAGTTCAACTTTAAGCTAAGGAAATTACTCGGTGAATTTTCCAATGTGAGTCAGCATGCTTGGTGACAGCTGACCCCCAGTGTCAGATTTGAGATGAAGCTGCATAATTATATACAGAGCCAGGTGAATTTGCTCCATCAGTTGAGCACAGGTATTCTTCTTGTGTTTAACGGTCTGTTGAAGAATGAAAATTCATCCCTGGGGGAGGTTATTTGGAAGTCACCTGAACAGATGTCAATAGGGCCCGCGCTGTATTGGAGATGGGTTTCAGAAATGGGAGGTTTGAAGCATTAGACAGTATCTCCAAGGCATCCACTGCTGTAGCCAAAGAGGTTCCAACGGTGTTCAAACGCTTCTGAGCGGCAGTTTGGAAAGGCGGCATCGTAGCAGTATCGACCAAAGACGTGGAACCGTTTCCTTTTATCCTAGGTGTTAATCTCCATATATTTTGGACGGGACTTGTCACGCGCCTAGCACATAGGCCTGAATACCGTTGATCTCTCTATATTTCCGACGGGCCTTGTTGCTACAGGGTTAGCGGATATACCTAATTAGTTCTACTCCGGCCGGATGAGGCAATTTGAATGTTTTTATGGACTGGGCTCTTCCTTGCTGATTTGTAATAGGCCGGAGCTTTGGCGGTGGCGCTAGTATTATGCAAAGTATCTTTCGGGGTAACCTATCTGTTAATATAGTCGATGATAGCACTTGAGGAAGAAGTGCTATGTGTTAGGACACTAAATATTGTTCTTGGGTGTTAGGAGATATCGCATAACCTAAGAGTCCGAGTACGGAAGACAGCTTGAGCGCCAGCAAGAAAAGTGTCCTAAATAGCTCGGCCTGAAAACAACGCGGAGTGGTTAAGGACAAAACAGCATAGGACGAATATTGCAAAACTTTTATCCGGCAAGCGACAAAAACAAGACAATTCTGCGTGTGTGAGGGATGCGATGCGATGTGAGTCCGGTTACGTACTTCCCCATCCCCGTATCTTTTGTCTGCGACCGTCTGTTAAAGTTCTGGCTATGGCATATACCTGTTTTTTTCAACAGGTACATGTATATAAGTAGCATGCATTTCAATCAATATGTAAACTTTTCACCGAACCATTCACCTAGTTCACTAAACGATGGGCTCATACGCTTCAATCATGAATGACTCGCCGCTGAACCAAGCTGAGGTGGACTTGTATGTCAAGTTTACCATAGAACCTCCGGTTTCTGTCACTGGTGTGTCGCTTGTAACGGCTGCCGTAGTTGAGATTTCTTTTTCTCGCAATCAACCATTCACTTATATCTTGTTTTTTTCAGGGAGTTGTCGCTGCTCTACTCATTCCCGGCGAGCAGGATCTCAAGACCAACGTAGTCATAGATCAAGATAGCGCATTTGATGCTCTCGGCCTTCAACCTGGCGACCTCAGTTTGGGTTAGCAATAATCCCACGGTAACCCTGTTTGCTGCGAGCCACAATCTTACCACCGGTGGCACGGCCGAAAGTGATAACCGTTCTATGCTCCTGGAGGGAATACTTTAAGGGCTGGATATTAGGATAGTCACACCTCTAGCTTCTAGTAAGTGAAGTCCACTGGTCTATCATTCGAAAGTGCTAAGCCTTCTGTTATCAGCGGATCACGCGGCAGCAGGTATTGTCGAAAGATATGAGACTATGATTCAGAGTGATGATACCTCAGTGGTCACAACAAATATCACCCCCAGTGTCTTGCCATGTTCATTAAGGGGACTGAATGCATTGGACTAGCCGAACAGACAATGTTCATTCTTGTATATATGTGTCTTGCATCCACTTCACTTCGTGTCAATCTGGAATTTGACCGTGCCATTTCGGCCTTATCAAGTTGTGAAAAGAGCTGTAAGAGAAAGCATACGTAACGAACCTCCATAAATCGCCACATTTACGCGTAGATCTAACTCATCGAACTATTTACGGCTAATGTCCTCCAATCGGACATCCGTATCCCTCGCCGCGCATTCCACATCCTCCCCGCCCGACGCGAATCTCAGCGGCCGCGGAATACTAATATGGATCCGCGAGCGCGAATTGGACGTGGTATTGGTATTGGCAGTCGGTATGGTGTGACCCAGCCCAACGCGCACCACGATTAGGGTTGGTACGATGTTCTATGGGACAGTTCAATAATCAAATACACGGATTCATTAATTTACTTACGACGAGTTGGCCGATCATCCCGTGGGAAAGGTAGACGGGTATCTGAATGTGCGGGCGAGCATCGGCGACGGTGGATAACACAGATGCCGAGGTATGCACCTGGTATGAATTCTGCACAGATAGAGCGACGACTTGGAAGACCAGCCCGCAGCAATAGATGGCGCCTGACTCCAGGCTGGATTGGGTCAGCTTATCGAATGATTTCGGGAGGGACCGACATTTACATTATCGCGATGGCAGCGTTGTATACCGGCATGAACTCAGGCCCGAGGACGGCGCGCTGCGCGCGGGTGACCCACCAGATCCGACCGGCTATGTGGCATATGAATGTGAATATAACAGTCGATGCGTGGAGGAATCCGGCGTACCAGTAAGCCCCATCATGACGAAGTTCGTGAGCAGGTTGAGGCTGAATACGATGCGCGGATCGAAGTGGTAGGGCCCATCGGAATAGTCCTCGTCGTAGGATGTCACGTATCCGGTCGCTGGAAGCGGTGGTGAGCTAAATTAGCGCGGAAAGTATTAGCGCGCTACGAACCTAATGTGCAGAGCATTAGGAGGACGGGAACGATGACGAAGATTTTTCGAGGACGTCCCCAGACAAGATAGCATCTGTAAATCTGTCGAAGTAAAAGTTGAATGATGTGCGATTTCCGAATCTACCGCCACGAACCAACAGGCCGTCCGTGACAACGCTAGAGCAAGCAGTCAATCTACCAGGCGGCGAATATTTCGATGAGATACAGACGTGTTTGTCACGAGCACAAGATCCTGAGTCAGAACAAGCACATAGTAGAGCTGCTCGAGTGCGGAAGGCTTCGACGGATCGAATACCCGCCCATCCTTAACTGCCACCTCCAACATCTGCAAGGCGAGGGAGATCGTGACGACGTGCAGCGAAAATTGCGTGGTCGCCAGTATCCCCATCACCGCCGTCAGGATGAGAAAGGCTCGCCGGCCTGCAGCGCGTCGGTGGTACAGAAGATATATCGCGAGGAGGAAGAGTACGATGAAGATCCCTGCTCGAAAACGTCAGATGCGCGGATTGAGCGGCAACTGCCACATCACTCTCACCGTACAGCAGAAGCCCAATCTAGAATCAAAATAGATTACAAAAAGGCGGATGCGATGGATGGAGACGCACCGCTCCCGTGCAAATCTCGTTCAGCACGTTCTCCCAGTAATTTTCGAAAGCAGCGGGGTCGACGGTGTAGGCCATTAGGGCAGAGGTGAAGATCGGTGCAATGGGCGCCTCTGGTTTTATGGCAGGTCCCCGTGATGGTCCAGAGCTGTACGATGAAAGGAAATCTAGCTGCTGCCATATGGCAGGGCAGTTCCGCGTGCCTAAACTGATGATTAAGAGGTAATAGTAGCCCTCCCTTGTCCGGAAGTAGCAGATACATGAAGGTCGACGATCAGTGGGTATGTAGTCTCCCATTTTGGAGGGCTAGGGATTGAAAGCGCAAAGGGAGGGAAGGAATCGAGGTGTAGGCTGTAGCCAGCAACGGTGGAGTTTACCGTAGTATTTCAGTAGCTCGCTCCGGCCATTGCACCGTGCGGATCATCTGCAGCCAGACAACGCAATTCGGTAGTCTTTCATTTTGATTTCGAACCGAAGAGCACATGGACGCTAATGAAACCGGAGAGCTGTGCAGCCGGCGGTGAAGGACGCAGCAAACCGGACGAGTAAGAGTCAAGATAGCAGACGGAATCCTGCCACGACGAGCAGCTTTCAGGGACTCCACATTTAATGTTGTGCAGGCCAGTCGAGGTCTTCCGCGTTCCAAGGAGTCAGAATTGACAGTGGTGGTCGGAAGAGAAGAGAAGAGGGTGGATTAGTCTAATGATGCCATCATTAGAAGGACGTTGGCAAGACAGCGGCGGTCCATTCTCCCTTCTCCCACGCATCCTCCCGCGGGCCTCCTTGACTGCGTACTGTCAAGTGGTCTCCTCCGTTCCTATCCTTTAATCGGACGGCTTCTGCTGACGACTAGGCGGCGCGACGAACACAGCACACTCGCGGCGGATGTTCGTCCGGCGCTTCTTCTTTCCCGTCCCATGCTCCGAGTTCGCCACGTGTGCCACACCCACGCATCGCGCGCGCACTCGAGATGAGCAGCGTGCGCAACAAGAGAGAGAGCAACAACACGCAAGGTAGAGCGCGCGCGGGCTATGTACGCGCAAGCGTTCAAGTAAAATCTGAGAGATAACATTGTGTTTCTACTGAACGGAAGAGTCGAGTCGAACCAGTCGTTATTCGCGGTATTGATGACAATCGATCAATAAGGCATCGAGCCACTAGATCTCGTACCGATGGTATTGCTTCAGAGTCCTCACTCAGAGTCAGAATTAGCGGTGGTGGTCGGAAGAGAAAAGTAACGGTCACGCGACCTCCACGCGTTCAGATCACTGGCCAAACACCGCACACCAAGGGGCGGCCCGTTCTGTCTCTTGATGCTGCCCCAAATACATGCTCCAGTACAAGTTGATTTGTAGCTATGAGTTTTCCACATTATATCGATGTTTTGGCATTTACGACGCCCATAGTAAATAGAGGGTCCCTGTTTTCTCATTTTCGTACCAATTTACGCGTCTTTTCTTTTCTTTTCTTCCATCGTCGGTTATTTTCGATCTAGGTTTTCTTTTGCGGCGGGGCTTGTCCGCGAAGCGCTGGCGATGTTACGTTTCTTGCGGTGGAGGAAGCGGTACTCGGGTGTCATCTTGACGGGTGCGGGCAGCACGAAGATGATGCCGCCGGCAGAGGAGGGGGCGGAGGGGGCGGAGGGATAGGTGTGGAGTTTGGTGGGGACGAGCGGCGGGGGGAGCATCGCGAGGCCGACGTTCGCGGCATCCAGGAGGTCGGCGATGGCGGTGGAGAGTGGCGCGCTGCCGGTGAAGAGCGAGGGCGTTCCGGGGCCTGCGCTCGAGGCACTCGAAGAGGAGGGAACCGCAGGCATGGGGAGGCCACTGAGGAGTGCGGGAGTGAATAGGCTCGAGGAGCAGAGCTCCGAGAGCTTGAACATCGGGATGTATTCCGCGGCGGGGGAAGGCAGTGCGGCGGCAGGGGCGTAGGGGAGCATCTCGGCCAGCGAGAAGCGCTCGAGATTGAGCACCGCCACGCGCAGCTGCGCAAGGGTGGGGCGGTACGCGGCGTCGGCCGCGAAGCACCAACGGAAGAGATCGTTGGCTGCCACCGTGAGGTGGAACATGCTGACGAGGTAGTTGTACTCGTCCGTGCGGAAGGCAACATATTTAGGGTCGGAGAGGTCCGCGACGGCCCAGGGGAGCGTACTGGTGACGAGGGTGAAGAGGACGACGCCCAGCGCCCAGAGGTCGGATTCGCGGGGGGAGTAGGACACGCGATTGGGGGGTGTGGAGTCGGCGCATTCTGGACGAACGAGACTGTCAGCACCGGTGGGAGAGAGAAAGAACGAGGAAACGAACCTGGGCTCATAAACGCGAGGGTCCCGCATTTGAAGATCTGCGACTCATCCTCCCGCGTCGCCATCCCAAAGTCTGCGAGACGGATACTGGTCCCTTCCGAATCGCAGAGGAAGTTCTGCGGTTTCAGATCGCGGTGGAATACGCCGTTCTCGTGGCACTGCTCGACCGCGGCGAGAACCTGCATGAACACCTCGGTAACCAGCGCCGGGCGGTCAACGTACAGGTGACGCTTGACGATGGAGTGCAGCATATCCCCTGCGGCCAGGTCGAGCACCATGAACACGAACTCGCCGTCCTCGCCGCCGGTGAAGACGTGGTGGAAGGAGACGACGCCGGGCTCGTGAGAGACGTCCCTGTGCATCCGGAACTCGTTCTGGAGAATTGAAACATCCCTAGATCCGGGTGCGCCGTTGCGTATACACTTGACGGCGTAGTACGCGGGGTCGTTGGAAGAGGAGGTGGTATCAAGAGCCTTGTAGACCTTGGCGTAGCCGCCGCAACCGAGAAGTTCGACCAGCTGAAGGTAGCCTTCGTCAACGAAGGCGCCAGTGAGGTCGGGGAGAGAGGTGGATGCAGGGGACATGGTGGATTGGCAGCGGATAGTGGACTTTGGATATATCACGGCGTTGTGGTGTGAGTTGGGTCGTGATGTATCACGGCCTGTGTTCCACAGACGTGCGTGATATATCACCTTAGAGTACAGCCTATATCAGGTCTTTCTTCCCCTTCTGGCCGACCCCACGTGCAGCGGCGTTGTCGCGGCGCCTGTTGGCGGGTGTAGGCGGGTGGCGGTGCTCCCGCCGCATTTACCTGTTTTAGCGGGTGCTCGCTCGTGGATGCGCCGCCTGGTCCTCCTGATAGATGGGAGCCTTATTTCCCGTGGTCGTATTCTACGTGTTACCGGTGGCTTTTGTCAGCGGGGTATTGAGCAAGGTCGAGACAAAAGGTGGTTAATTTGGGTGAGAGCGGGCTGTTTGCATATGTTATGATCCTATCCTCTTGCTTCCTCCCCCAAACCTGCCGCTCGTCCTACCCGGCCCCTGCTTCCCCCCTCCCCTCGCCATTCCACCCTCCGCATTAATACACCTCTGGCTTTCGTCCAAGACCTAATCCGACCCTCCACAACCCTCGCTGGCCGCGACCAGCCCTTGCGGATTCGCACACCCCCGCCTCGCTCGCGCCGCCCTTGCGCGGCCCAGGCCCACCGCCGTAGCAGAGAACACTCGGGTGCACCTTGCGCTTCCGTTTGAAGGTGCATTCGACCCCGTACGTCCCGTGGCTGTTGTACACCGGCGCCTTTACCACTCCCCACCCTCCCGCCTCGCTTGCGCCGCCCTTGCGTGCCCAGCCCCTCCGCCGCAGCAGGGGACGCTCGCGTGCACCCTACCCTTCCGTTTGACGGTGCACTTGGCGCCGTACATCCCCTCGTCGTTGCGCGCTGCCGCCTTTACCACTCCCCGCCCTCCTGCCTCGCTTGCGCTGCCCCTGCGCGCCCCAGCCCCTCCGCCGCAGCAGGGGACGCTCGCGTGCACCCTACCCCTCCGTTTGACGGTGCACTTGGCGCCGTACACCCCCTCGTCGTTGCGCGCTGCCGCCTTTACCACTCCCCGCCCTCCCGCCTCGCTTGCGCCGCCCCTGCACGCCCCAGTCCCTCCGCCGCAGCAGGGGACGCTCGCGTGCACCCTACCCTTCCGTTTGACGGTGCACTTGGCGCCGTACGCCCCCTTGTCGTTGCACGCTGCCGCCTTTATCGCTCCCCGCCCTCCTGCCTCGCTTGCGCTGCCCCTGCGCGCCCCAGCCCCTCCGCCGCAGCAGGGGACGCTTGCGCGCACCCTACCCTTCCATTTGACGGTGCATTTGGCGCCGTACATCCCCTCGTCGTTGCGCGCTGCCGCCTTTTTCGCCCCCTGCCTTCCCGCCCTGCTTGCGTGCCCCAGCCCTACCGATGCAGCAGGGGATGCTCGCGTGCACCCAGCCCATCCTTTTGAACGTGCACTGGACGCCGTACGCATGCGGCTCGTGCACGCTGCCGCTTTTACCGCGCCCGACCTTCCTGCCTCGCTCGCGCCCCCCTGGCATACCTCAGCCCTAGCGCGGTCACAGGGGACGCTCGTGTGTACTCAGGCCTTCTGTTTTAACGCTCATTTGACGCGCTACGCCCACGGGTTGTTGCGCACTGCCGCTTTCACCGCCCCTCCCCCTCCTCCCTCTCTTTCACTGGATGCGTAATCCAGGTCTGTCGAGTCGTCTCCGTTGTGGATGATCGCCTAGGGGGAGTCCCCTAGCTCAAAGACCTGGTACGCATCTGTGAAGCCGACTCAGCTATGTTTCCTGCACTTGCATCCTGCCCCCCTCGGCGGTGATGCTGTATTTTCTATGATGCTGTGACCTCACCATCCCTTATACTCTACGTATCTTAATTATGAATATATTACCCTCTCAATCTATGTATCCCTGTGTTCCTCCGCTCTTCAGCAAAAAAGAAAGCAACGACGACAAAAGCCCTTCAGAGGGAGGGTCGAACTCACGCACATTAAGTTACCCTTCAATCTAGGAAAAGGGATACTTAACCTCTAACCCATACGGACATTTCGAGGATGTCCCTGCTTTTTCCTATGTTCTCACCGTGCCTGCCGGATCCCACATTTTTTTTTGCCCTAATTCGGTGCACACCTGATTTATTCTAAGTCCGCATACATACGTGACACTAGATACAACTACTTGCGCTTCCCCCGCCCCACTGCTGTTCTCTTCGTCTTCGCCTCTGGCCCCATTTCCGCTGCCCCCGACGCCGGCGTTTCCTTTGCCACCTTCGACCTAAAAAGACTTAGTCCCTCCTCCGCCTTTAAAAATGCGCTCACCTTTTCGTTGCAGGAGCCACATTCTCCCCCACAGGCGCCTTGCGTTTCTTCCCCGCCGCCAGCGCACCCAACAAAGCCTCGTCATCCGCCTTCATCTTCGCCTCCAGCGCCGCTGTCTTCTCCTTCAAGGACAGCACCGCCCCCCTGTTCTTCGGCGGCAAGATGGTGCGCTGAGGGCGCGCGGCGGTGATAAAGAGGTCGTGGTCACCGGCGGGGTTGTAGAGTCGCATGTTGGCGGCCTTCCTTGCCGCTGCTGCCTTCTTCTCTTCCACCTCGCAGGCCTTCTCCTCCTGCAATCGCCTCGCATTGTTGTTGCTTGACGAATACGTCGGCAACGGCTCCTGCGGCTGCACAGTCTCCACCTCGGCCTCGGGCTCCACTGTCGCAGCCACCACTGTCGCGCCCACCGCCCTCGCACCCGTCACCGTCACACCCGCCACCATCGCATCCGCCGCCATTGGGCCCGCCGTTGTGTGCGTCACCTTTGCCGTCGCCTTCTTCCCTAGCCCCGCCCTCTTCTCTCCCGTTTTCTTCGCCGCTCTCACCCCCGCCATCTTCTTTGCCACCGCACCTGGGCTGAGTTTAGCGACGAGCTTCTTTGGCGCGTTTGCCATGGGCCGGGACTGTGGATAAATGGGGGTGCGGGGGGGCACGGGGGGCAGTAGAACTCCGGCGCCCGAGGATGCTGCCCGGCGGATGGGTGAAGGACGCAGACGGGGTGGTAGCGACCCTGATGGAGGGGGTGTGGCAGAGCGAGGCATTGATGGGGCTGCTGGCTTCGCTGGCGCTTGCAGAGGCGGGCGTGCGAGCGGTGAAGATTTGGCTGGGGTGGATGTGAGTCGTTTCGGCGTGCTTGCAGGGGGAGGTGGCAAAGACAGGTGCAGTTCGTCGTGGTGTGGCTGATGGTACTTGCCTTGCCATGGTGCTCGCCGCCGCTGGCGCGTCCGTGGGTGAAGTGCTAGCGGGCGTTGGTGTCTTCAAACCTATTCCAGAGCCTCCCGCACTACCTGTAGACCCCGTAGGAGAATCCAAACGATACCTGGCCTCCCGGGAAAAGCTGAAGGGCCCCGATGAAACTTTGAGGCGAGGTAAAGGTCGCGGTGGCGTGGTGAACGGTGGCGCAAATCCCAAGATGGATGGGTCCGTTGGCGTGAAGGTATTGGAGCCAGCGATACCGAAGCTGGGGGGGAATCTATAGTTGTTGCTCCCCATCGCAGATCCACCATGCTGAGAGGCAGGCCAGTCGCAACCCAACGATCCCGTCCACCCATTCCATGGCGCTAAGTCCTGCGACGCGAACAGGTTTGACCTGGAGAGCTCATGGGACCTCGAGCTATCAAAGTCAAGGTGCAGGTCTTCTGAAGTGGAAGGGGGGAAGTCGTGCGAGCCCGAGAGGCCGAAGAGGAAGTCCTGCGATGGAAAGTCGTTGGACGCAAACTTGTTGGATGGAGGCGAGAGGAATGTGCTGGAAGAGGACCGATGGGATTCAGGGGAGGACGGGAATTGTAGCGGGGAGGAATCCAATGGGGCGAACTCGTCCGACGCGGACAAGAGAGTCTCCCCGCCACCGCCAAGTGCGTCGAAGTCATCGGGCCACTCAGAACATGCCAAGTCCTCCTCAACCTCGGGCGCTGCGAGGGCAGCATCAATGGGTGGGGCGTCGTCGGAGCCGGCCATTGGCGTCTCAGCTTCCGCCACCTGCTTGTCCTCGGACACCACTGGCATTGTCTTGGGCTTGGGCTTGGGCTTGGGTCGGCGTGCGGGCTTCACGGAAGGTGTGACTGCAACTGTCTCCGCGTTTTCCACCAGTGCGTCTGTCTTGTCCCTGCTCTTATTCTTTTTGGTTTTCTTCGGAGGTGTCGCAGCCTCACCGTCGACGGTAATGGGCGCAGACTCCCCCGAGTCTTCGTCGATGTCGGACTGGTCTTCACCCGTGAATATCCCGCGACTAAGTCTAACCTCGCGCGCTGCGAGGCCCCTCAGCCATTGAATCAAACCCAGCACAGAAACACATACGAATGGCTTGTCGCAGGAATCTGAACAGAGGGGTGGTAATACCCTTCTTCCAATGCGGATGGAACCTCTGGAAATCGAGGCCAGCGGGCGTGTGCCCAAAGCACACGCTGATCCAGTATTGACTTGAGCTTTAGGATTGGCCAAAAATGGAAAGTACGCACCTCTTCACCCCCAGTTCGCCTCCAGCCCGCGGCACCGGTGATAAGCCGTGTACAAACCACAGGTGTATTTCCGCATTTCGCGTCTTTATACTTATAAAGTACGCTCTCTCTATTCTATAAGAGGCTATCGGGAGCTCCGAACGAGTAGCTTAACAGTCACATAGCTTAGGTTCTCTATTGGCATGATCCTATGGCGGTACCTCGACTTGGGGCCAAAGTACGACTTACCGAGAACAGGACTAACTACCTTATATCAGTACCCGTGTGCGTACGGATGAGCTGAGTGCTAGACTAGTATCAAGGAGATGGGAAGGAATACATGACATCGCATGCAGGCGACTGGGGCCTTCCAAAGCGGCCGACTTCGAGATTGTTTACCATTGTGTCTCTTATCGAGAACAGCGCGACAAGTCACATGATGGGTCCAGACCCTTGGATGGGGCGAGACTTCTGTAAATAGACACGGACGAAGTGAGTTGCCGACGGCCGAGCGTGCCTACGCATCAGAATAGCTGTGCCGGTTAAACATCAAATCGCGATGGCACCGGCACTTACCGAGACAAGTGGAACTTTGGTCTATCACAACAACCAGACTAGCTACGGACACGGGGAAGGTGTCCACAGGTAGCCATATCATAGACGATGAAGACTGATGCTCGGGACGGGCACTAGACGAAGAAGACGCCAGCTCGGAAGCTTCCGTTCGATTAACCAATAACTCTCAAACCGATCGAGTACCAAGGAGAGCTCTGACTCATAGAGCCGGCGTGTGGCCAATAGGAGTCAGGGGATTCCCTAAGATCGTCCCGCGGCTCCACGCCGGGACGGAGTGCTTTCCAAGGTGTAGTAATAGATGTGTTGTAAAGTCGAGATCCCAGTAGTATAAAAGCACGTAGTTTAGAGAGGTTCTGGAGCAGACTGCCCGACGGTTTCGTGTACAACTCGCGTGCACAACATCGTTTGGTTTATCTTGTTCACAGGCACATCGGTGCTGTGGCTAGGATTAGTCTTTGACTCTTCTAGAGCAGACTGCCTTGGGGTTTCGCGCACAATGGTGCAGTGACATCACTCGGTTTACCTTGTTCACATACGCAACGGCGTTGTGGCTCGGAGTTGTCGTTTAGCTCTAAGACCCAAGTGACCGTTATCTCGAACCGAGTACTGTACCTTTGGCAAACGATTGGATTGGATTGGATTGTATCTGTGATTGACTGTGTGACTGAATTGTGAATTGTGTGGACTCTGTCCAGCACTGCGGGTCATATTGTGTGTGTTTTGTGTTCTGTGATTTGTGTTCTGTGTTGTGTTATATACTGCGGTCCTGCAGGAGTGTATCGTGTCCCAAACCTGGAGAAATCCAATAAACCCGTCTTAATTGACATAAACTCGCCGGCTACTGGCCGTTATTGCCTTAAAAACCCACGAACCCACCGCTTGTACGAAGTCTCGAACATAGCACGTATTGCTCAACTTTGGTTTCACAACCCTTGCCTATCCCACTCCCCTGTTCTCTGAACAGTAAGCGATCTATTGACCTAATACTTGGTCTTTACCCCCGAACACCCGCGATTATCATTACTCATAAAGAGGAGGAGTTGTTGTTTGATTGATTGTTTAGTTGGTTATATTGGTTTAGACCTTTATCTCGGCTTCATAGTTATCGTTCCACCGCACCCCGAGTACCATCGTATCACCGGTCCACCGTACACCAGAACACCCATCCACCCAGTCATTCTGTGGAACTCGGCGAGGAACATCTCGGCGACTGGGCCAGACTCGTCAATCGACCTAGACTTGGAATTCAGTATCGATAAAAGCCCCCACTGCGAAACCACTGACATCTGGTAAGCCTCTGGCGCTCTCTCCTTGGTCTTGCCATTCTCGTCCGCCTCACCTTCTTCCTGCGCAGGCACCACAACCTCCTTCTGGGCCATCTCTCGCATCTTCTCCCTCACCGCATCTGCCTCCGCATCCCATTGCTCTTGAACGACACGACGCTGGATCTGCATTCGTGTCCTTTGAGCATCCTTCACCCGCTGCATCTTGCTCTTGTCGTCGTCATCGTCAATCCACTCCCCATCCTCATCGCGGCACTGCGCCGCTTCATTCAGCTGGTCGAACTCGGATTTCTTCAATGCCACCTTGATCTTGTCTTTGTAGACCATCTGATAAACCTCGAGCACCTGGTGGCGACGTTTGGTCTTTGGACGGGCCTTGAAAAGCATCGCTGCCAACGACACCGGCGACCGACTGACGCCCCCGCGTTGATTTCTGATCTTTGCATACACGTTGTAGAAGGAGTTTCGCAACTTCTACAGATTGTGAGTCTGAGCGCGTTTTTTGCAGTATCGGACGCGTCACTCACTTTGAATCTCTCTGTCAGCGCGGCGTCCAACCGGTCTCGCTGCTTGTCCGTCAAAGGCGGCGGCTTCTCGGCGTTCGGATCGTGCACCACTTGCTGTAAAGGCAGCTTCAACCTCAGCTCTTCAGGCCACTCGCTCAAATATGCCGCCCTCATCTTCGGCCAAAAGTCCTCTAGTTCCTTGCGCCCTTTCCTGAGAAGGAATTCCGGCATCCACAGCTTGATAAAGTCTTGTTCCTCCTGCGTATTTTTAGATGGGGGCACCATTGGTACGTGTGGTGAGGAAAGCAAGTGAGTTGACTCGAACGGACTCAGTTTATTCCACTTTGCTGATTTATTTCCTTCCTCCCCCCTTCAAGATATTCCGAGCCCCCCCTCAAACAATTCGACCCAATCCAGAAACCACAACCAAATAATCAATTCACCCTATCGTTGATCCACATCACATCTCGTCGCATGCATTTAAGATCAACAGCTCTGCCTATAGCTCTCATGTCGTCGCCTTCGCCCACCCCCGTCGCCACCACTCCCCAAGCAGACCTACAGGCACTAGTCGTGCACTTGCAGAGCATCGCCGAAGCTGCTGTCGCTGCCCAGGGTCAGTCCTCTCCCATTAATCTCTTTTACCGTCCTTATCTCGTCTCCGCAGCCCGTATCACCAACATTCTGGTCGCCAACTGTATGTCGCCTCGCTTGCTGCCTGCCTTAAGCTTATTCCCTCTTTCCTTCTAGCAATCATCCCCGTCCCCTCGTTCGTTGCCGGCACGCCTCCTACGCCCGCCGAACTCGCTGCTGCCAATCCTGTCTCGGACATCGAGAGCTATTGGGTGGTGTTGCGTGGGCGCGAGCCCGGGCTGTATCTCAGTGTGTAAGTCCCTCCTCTCTGGTATTTACTTTCCATGCTGTCTTACTTCGTTCTCCCCCAGCAAAGCCGCCAACGACCAAACACTGGGCGTTCCAGGCCAGTTTCAGCAACGCAAGGGTGGACGCTCCGAGGTGCTGGCATTTTATGCCGCCAACTATCCGGACCATGTGCGCAAGTGGGTGCCGGTCCCTGCCCCCGTCCCCATCCCCGTGGCCAACACCAATACCTAAGCCCCGGCCGTAGTCATTAAATATTCTGTCGTATCAATTCCACATTCTTTCCCCAACGTCCGGACCTCCTCGCATCAAAATAAATCCCTGTACCTCATTAAAAGCCACCCCAGCGCAAATTTGTCTTCCTCTTCTCGCCTCCCACATGCCCAACCCCTCCATTGAAAGCCTGTTTGAGCTCTTGGCTGAAATGCGGGCCCCGCTGCCGGAGCCGGAGGCGACCCCCTTCGACCAGTGAGTAGGCTTAATCATATTTATCTAGATATTAGTTTATTCGTGATGCCCAGAGCCCTCGCCACCCTTATCGCGACCAATACTCCCATCGAGGTCGAGAGTGCGCAGCATGCGGAAATGCTCCGCAAACTTATAATCTCGTTTCGCGTGCTCGCATTTTGGAAGTACGTCGCATCTCCATATAGACCCTTAATATGTCTGATCTTCTTGCTCATCAGACATTCACTCTTCGACTAGCCTTCCCCGCCCCAATCCATCCGCTCTGTTCCAGCGTTCACACCCACTTCGCACCATACTCTATTGTTGGTCTATTGTAGTCATGCTACACATTGCGTGCCAGCTCATCCCCGTCCCTCTCCTCTATGAAACGCGCCCGAACGCGTATCACACATGGGAAATTGATGCTTGATCTTGTTTTGAAGCAATCTGTCGAACTGTGATACAAAGTGCCTAATATTAATATCCGGCTGTCAGCTATTATCGACTGCCCCATCCAGCCAATTCTGCTCATCCGCATCCGGCTCCGCGTCCCCCTTCGGCCCAAAGAGGCTCTTGAAAAGTCGGGGCCAGGGCATGCGCTTGTAGGCGCTGCTCGGCAAAGGCGATCCCGGGTCGTCCCACTCTCCTGGAGATACCCAGCCCCCCGACTTCTCCGGCGCAATCACTTGGCGGGCTTGGCGTGGGTTGGCTGGCGAGATAGGCGGCGGTGACGACGGCGGGAGAGAATCGCGTTCACTCGGTTCCCGTCCTGCACGCCCGCCGCATTTCGGTGTTGTTAAGGTACCGGTCAGGCGGTGGACGCCAAGCGCAAGTGTGCCGCTGTGCGATCCAACCGAAAGGCTCTGCATCTGATGCTGCCTTGCCTGACAGGCAAAGTAGAAATAAAAGATCAGAGTGTTCAATAAATAATGTACAAAGCGCGCACCAGATACATGGATGTCAGGACTTGAGAAGCGACCTCTTCGTCTTCACCCTGAGGTTCTGAATTGTTCGGTGGATCTGCGTCAAAGGGCACGCCGCACAGCCTGAACATTTAGCGACCAGCAGTTCCAGAAATTCAAGGGAACTTACTCGGAGACGGTTGGTGAAGGTGTCCTGGGCCCGCGAATCGGAGAGTCAAACTTCGGGTATTCCTCCAGGTCTTCATGTTCCTCGTCAGAGGTCAGGATTTCTTCGTCGCTGCTGCAGTAAGCGGAGTGCTCCAGTAAAAGCTCAGGCAGACAAACCTCATAATTTCCTCGCTCACCACCTTCTGCTTCTTGGGAGGGTCCCATTTGCGTTTGGCCAATTTCTTGGCAGCGCTGGAGCAGACCCATGGGAAGCGTTGTTAGATGTGTACTGATCCCAATACTATGAGCCTACCGTGATGCCCTCTTCGCCAATTTATTTTTCTCTCGAAGTTCCGGGTGACTGTAGAGTTAATTAAGTTAGTCCCTGTTCGATTTGTTTTTTAAAAAAGGGTCGCACTTTCGATAGTGAGTTGCAACGGCCTTACGAGCGTGTTTCGCCTTTTCCGCTTCACTCAGCCTTGGTAAAGTGTATCAGCACCTGAAATGCGGTCGGATGAAGGCACTTACCTTGGTTTATAGTTGCTTGAGCCTTCCTGGGACTTTCGAGAGCCAACCGTTCGAGTGCCCATGGTGGGAGGAAGCAAAGAGTAGAGGTGATCATTTGTTTGTACAAGGCTATAGCACCGAATCGAGACTCAATTTCTTTTTCTTCGGAACCTTGGCAAAGTTTATATCTAACAATCTGGTTAGCATAGGCGATGTCTTCTGTGCTATTAAGAACATACCTGAGCTATACTCCGGCTTATTTTGCGTCGATTCGTCCAGTCACTAAGAATTGACCACCCGGGATTTGCTCTTGAATGGTATGGACGAGTCCGGTTTGACTGGCTAATCACAGTGGTATAGTTTCCGCTTCGAGAGAGGGAGCAGGGAGTGAGCAGGAGTAAGTTTATCGTGTCCCTAAGAATATCAAGACGTCAGTTTGTCACGCAGTCGCACTAGTGATGAGTGAGCTGACGGCGATCGTCACCATGAGCTTAAAACTTTTCTTTGTCTCTACCACCATCCCAATCGTCCAATCAACTGAAAGGTATGGCACTCCTCCTACCCCCCTCCCCCCAACTCCTGGGCACCGACGAGATGTGCATACGCACCCCAGAGGCGTGTGCTGAATCTCACCATAGCGTTCTATAGCGCTTCTGGGACGTGTATGCACGCCACGTCGGTGCCACTCATTTTTATCTTCGTACTCCTGGTCTTTTGTACAGAGCTGACAATAAAACTCAGTAACTACGCTCCAAAATGGACCGCGCCACGCGTACGGGGCGAGTCTTCTCCCCGTACGTGGTCGATCCCTCAATTTTTACCGACCTCGCACCATCCGACATCATTTACACCGACATCGACGTCGGCCCCCATCTACAATCTGCCATGGCCAATGCAGATCGCCGTGCAGCGGCCCTCGATTGCGACGAACTCACCGGAAACGAGAGTACGGATGAATGGGAGGACCTCAATGAAGAGCTTGATTCACGTCCCCCGTCTCCATTATTCGACCTGACGGTGTCGCCTTCACCCACACGCGCGCCTTCCCCCGTTCCTGTAGAATCTGCTGGGTATGTTGTCCCCCGTTCAGTTTTCGAGGTATTAATCGTTATATCCCATGCAGGCCCTCTGACTTCTCCGCCACCCATGATCATCCTCAGGACGAACTTTTAGATGCCGACGATCCCCACATGCCGCCCCTTGTATCCGATGTCCACGCTCGACGCAAACGCGCCAACAATTATGCGCGTCGCCGTCGCAACCGCGCCGAAGTCAACGCAGCCAAGCGTCCCTCACCATATGACCAGTCCATTCGTGCCAAGCACTCGCAGGACCACCGCCAACAACCCGCAGAGCGCACGGCCTTCGACACTGCAAGCACATATACGTCCAACGCGGGTGCGTGGATCGGGGCGCGCGGACCAAGACACAGCCGGCGTAGACGGACGCTACCCGAGTTGACGAGCGAGGGCGTTAGGCACATAAAATGGGATGGTCGGTGAGTTCAGCCCCTTCCCGTCATCGATAATCTCAGTTATAACATCCCACCCCTCTTAGCTCCCCGAAGCTCATCTTGGACATCCATGGTCGCATCATTGCCATCTTGCTGGGTCGTCCCGAGGACTCCGACTGGGACAACGTTGTCCGCGACGCGGTGAAGGCAATGAATCGAGCTCGCCGTGCTGGGCGCAAGTCTGGTGCGTTCCGCAGAAAGGACACCAGTCATCGCCGTGGAAATTACGCAGTGCTATCGACGGGTGTTTCTTTCGGGGGCGGGCAGAAGGTACCTATCTCGTAGTCTTACTACTCAATACAATGTCTTTCAACGCTGGCCTCTAGCGCCCTGGAAATTTAGTTAATTCACCCAAAAGGCAAAAGATTATAAACTACCTTCTCCGCAACAAGAGTTTGCGTAGGCTCGCGGGGTTCCAATCCAGTATGTCGTGAGCTCACTTGAAATCCCAAATTCACTCGCTCTGTAGGTGGTTTTGCCCGCTTCGCACCCAAGCTATGGCGATACTACGTCAACAATCTCAGGCTTCTGTTCGAACACCACGATGGACTACTGCACAATTTCTCCAATTCCATCTTCCCTGCCGTTACATTCAATCTGGGCCCTAGTGTCGTCACCGACGGACATTTCGACTTCAATAATCTCATGCACGGGCTGTGCGGCGTTACCTCCGCTGGGGATTTCGATCACACCATCGGCGGCCAGATCCACTTAGAACAAATCAAGCTGGTGATTGATTTTCCCTCAGGGTCCGGTATCCTCATCCCCTCCGCCTTCATCGCCCATGGAAATACTCCAATCCAGGAGGGGGAGACACGCTTCTCGCTCACTCAGTATGCGGCCGGGGGTTTATTCAGGTGGATTAAGTATGGGTTTCGTTCTGCCAAATCTTTACTCGCCAGCCCTGGGGGTCCTGATCTGGTCGCGTCGTTTGATGGTGTGCCAGGTTCCCGATGGGAGTGGGCGATGGGTCTTTTTTCGAAGCCGGAGGAGCTGGAGGCCGATCGGCGTGCCGCTTTGGGCGATTTATATATCTAATACCCCCTCCGCCCCGTGAAACATCCCACAACCTCGATGCATTCCTCACTAGACAATCTGTACAAAAATATATAATACACATCTTTTTGGAAACCACTGTACATTCATGTCGACCAGTAAAATCCCCCCCACAAAGCAACGAACGCGAGAAACGCAAGAGAAACTAGGTTAGCTCGCTTTGACATATGATAAACATGCTACCCAATGTCGCACCCAGACCACCTACAACGACTGAGGGACAGGCGTCGTCCCATGAACAGAGGGGCCCCCGTGCTCCCATTTCCATCGTCCCCACCAACCGTTACACCCCCTGTGTCCCCTGCTCCTGCCTCAGCCCCGTGCTCAGCTCCGCGCCCAGCCAAACAGCTGTTGCCCCCTATCTCCGATTGCCCGCAATGCACGCGAGAACTTTTCCCCCGGAAACGTTGCACATGTGGGACCGCAAAGCAGAGGGAGAGCGCATGGAAGGCAGCTGATGATCTATGGTTCCGGGCGCAGCCGAAGGCCTGGTTTGCGTACTACGCGCCGCCCGGCGCACTGACAGCGTGCAGGTTCTGGCTGACTTGGATTCCATGTGGGACGAGCTCGGAAAGCTGCGGGAGGCGCAGGCAGTGGAGGCGCAGGCAGCGAAGGCGGAGGGCGCAGGCAGTATGAGTACGGTAACAGGGCTTGGCACAGCTCCTGCTGATTGTGCAAACACGGTCACCAAAGTCCCGTTGAGATCCCTCAGTAAGTAGTTTAGATTAGCAAGGGGGGGGGCGCATTTGGCGAGTTGGTGTACGCGCTTCACAGTGATCTATTGATGCGTGTCCTCGCGGTGTTCGTGAAAAGATCCGAGTTGCGTGCTTGAAATCATTAGCCTCACGTACCTTCCACCATTATGTCCAACGGCGAGCGCCGCTCCAAAAAATCCCGCGTCATGGAGCCAGTCTCACTCCACTTGAAACGAGGTAAGGCCCAGGACAGCAGAAGTATTTCGTTGGAGGACTCACCAAATTTTTAGAAGCTCTGCACAAAGGGCGTATGAAAGCCGCACTGAAGATATGGCTTAATCCAGCCCTTGTGGATGTCAAGAGAATGGCTGCAGGGCGGCCGCCTGGATATATCAGCTTCTACGACCGGAAGATTGCACAGTTCAAGGCGCGAGACAAGCGCCGTGCGTTGCTGAAGTTGCAGCGTGAGGCACCTCCAAAGCGGCCGCTGCGCAGGGGCTACCGCCATCCCCCAGTAAATTTCACGCGGGCAGCAGGATCGGGGAAGGACTTGGGCAAGAACGCTGATGCGGAAGGACGTGCCGAGGCTGACCTCAAGGAGGAGCATCGGCTACAGCGTTTGAGGGTGGCTTATTTGTTGTCGTTGCGAGGAGTCCCAGTGCGCCGTGCATAGTTAGTCGGGCGTGAATATATTCATCTCGAGTCCATTTACAATGTGAGGTGATTTGAAATGTAGCTACTGCGCCGGGTGAATTTAGATCAAGTGAGTGATTGATGGCCAAAAGAGTCACCTTTCTTCCTCTATCTCGCATCCCCCCCTCCTGAATACAATCCGACGATGGCACCTAGCGCGTATGGCAAGCAGCCGTCCAAGGAGAAGGTATCGGCAGCTGCGACCCGAATCCGGTGTAGACGTCGTGGTACTGGTGAGCCTTGTCGTTCTGCTAGTCATTCAGCGCTGACACCTCGGATAGAAAAAATCCCTGTCATAGTCGCACCTGCCATGGAACCCAAGCCTGGGGACACGGTGCTACCCAGCCCCGGTAACCAATCCGTGCCTGAATGTCTGCCCGCCGAGCCCACAAAGGATGAAGGGCCGGAGGTCGAGAGTCCGGGTGGCTGGGACGGCGAGGCTTTCTACCAGGCGTTGATACAGGCGGCGCAGAATTTTAAATGGGAGTGCGTGTACTGTCGTTGCTTCTGTCTATGTCCGTGCTGATCAACATCCTCAGTGAAGTGGAGGCTGAAGCCAGTGCATTGCCCAGCCCGGAAGAGACAGAGAAGGATCGGGCCTGGGCAACGGCTACGCGAATGTGCATTGATGGGATGCGGGACCCGGATCGGCGTGAGTGGCTTGACTTGCAGGCGCGCCTTGCGATGGTGCGTCAGGACAGAGTCCGGAGATGGCACACAGAGGGTTTGAGCACGCAGGGTGTAGACGACGGGGTTTGGTCGGACTATTCCCCCTCAGCTAGCGTTAGATACATGGATTTTTAGCCAGACAACATGATATTTTGAGACGATTCGATTGATACTAGCAGTGTGCCCGTGCTACGCTACGGGATTCTAAACTTGCTTCCGTGTTTTTAGGCAGTGGGAGATTAATTGAAAGTAATAGCAGTTCCATGTCCAACACGGCGGACGATTGATCGAGACAGCAAGGTAGGTACGTCAAATTAGGTTGATATTTAGGATGCCACTTGTCGTCAACCTTCGGTTGACTCCTCGTGGCCTCATGAATAGCTCCAATAGCCTTACAGTCAATTTCTCATCTTGAAATTTTTCCAACTTGAAGTGGCTCGGGTTTCCAATGCCAAGTTCTAGCACTTGACTTGAAGTTGAACCTTTGTTCAACTGGCCCACTTCTTTTGACATTGCACCATCAAGTTAATTTTGAATGAGAAAGAGCTGGTTTATCATCTCAATATCCTCGGATGGCATCTATTTTTAAGGTCCCCAACAAAACTGTTACCTCGTCTCATAGAATCTGTATGGTTTTAGTCTCCGTCTCTTCCCCAGTGTTTCCTATTGCCAATAGACTCCAATTTTCATGCTTATATAAACCTCTCTGGGGCGGCTGGGTGAGGAGACACTTTGGCCATGATGTGCGAAGTGCCCGGTGTATTGACTACCGAGACGGCGGAGCCGAAGGTGAACATCTGTAACATCTGAACATTATAAATAGAAACTCAACATCGCGGTGGAGAACTCAACATCGCGGTGGGTCCGTGGAGCGGATGACATCATTTGGAGCTCTCGGAGGTATTTGTCTCGAGACAACGGTACCGCCAGCCAATCAGGTTATGTGGTCAGACACAAACCGTTGTGAATTCTTATATAGATACAGCTACGCGCACCAGTAAGTAAAATGTATATGTGGATTGGAGAGAGTACACACTACTAGTGGCTATAAGAATGAGGGCTAGAGTTTGGCCTTAGGCAACGCAGAGGAACAGGTGCGACGAGGGGGGCAGCACCGCGGGATGACGTCTTCGTCTTCGAGTGGTATGAGCTCGGGGAGGTCGTCAAGGCTGTTGTTGACGGTAGGCGCACTTGTGCTGCACTCGGTTGCAAAGACAAAGGCAACGTCGAAGTAGAGGTCAGTGCTGGAATGGGAAAATTAGGCAGTGGGGCGGGAACATCTGTGGGACGTACACAAAGTACCGCTCCCCCTTATTGAGGTCAATTGTGCGTGACACCATGGGCGCTGACCCAATTGAGTCCCTAGTGGGTGTGTGTTCAAGGCTACAGTGTGTATGAGAGCAAGCGAGAATATTAATAAACCACCTACGCCTCTACGTGAAGGTAGGTGACTTGGAGATCGGGCTCAAGACAGAGGGAAGTGAGAACATTTTCTGGGGGAGCGAAATAAGGGTCAGCGGCAAGAGGTTTTATCCAATTCTAATCGTACCCGCCATAAGTACTTTCTGGACTCAAGACGATGGATTAAGACAGAAGTGGCTGCGGTTGGCGAGTAGCCGAGCCGAGCCGAGTGATCACGTACATCATCACGTACACACAACAGCATAGCCACCCTTCATTCTCTTTGTGATCTATCATGTCGCCTGTCCGCTGTCCTGTCCCTTTCTATGGAGATCCCGGCCAGCCAGACGGCCCAATCCCAGGCCAGAAGATATATCTCGTAACGGGCCGTAATGTCCGCTTCCCTGGGGCGTATGTCTCGTGGTGAGTAGAATATCTTTTGAGATCGATCAGCTAGGTTAACTTTAGCAAGGCCGAGCGCGGATTCACAATACAAGAGCGTATCAGGCGCTACTCTCAAGGGCTACAGGCAATGGTCTCCTCTGGAATCGGCATGGTTCGCAGGATGCGACCGTGGGGAGCACGAGCATACTGCCGAGGCTGGGGCATCTTGCCCCACCGACACTCCCTTCGTGCGATCACTACCGCCTGCGACGCGATCACTACCGCCTGCGACGCGATCACTACCGCCTGCGACGCGATCACTGCCGCTCGCGATGCAATCTGCCCTCCCGCTCGCCCCGGTCTCAAAAGCGTACAATGTGTCCTCCACATCACCTTGCCAATCGCCATCCAAATCACGCGCACGGACTGCGTGGGACGGTGCTACCGTGGTCCCCCCTGACTTGACGGCGCTCACGCTGTCGTCCCCCTCAACCTCTTATAACCTCGGCATCAGCACGATCCCGGGGAGGATGGCATATGCTGTGAAGCATGGGGGGCGGGGCGCTGTATTCAACCAATACAGCAGTGCACGAGAGCTGTACCACAGGCTCGAGGCGGACGGGGAAAGCCCTACCCTCGCGAGCTGCGCTTCGCTGACGGAGGGTGTTTGTTTTGTTGAGGGTTTCTCTACGGCCGGACCATCGGCGGAGGCTGGGGCACGACGGCGGTGGATTGAGGAGGAGCTGACAGCGCGTACCCAGCATGTTGCAGAGTCCTGGGGGAAGGCGATGGATAATTGGAGGATGGGACGCGACGGTGTTTGGAGGAGCGATTCTGATGAGTCCGATGACTCGGACGAGTCTTCGGTATCAGAGTCCACGGAGGTTGGGGGATTTTACTAGCGGCTTCCGTAGGCCCTTTTTTTATACATACCAAAGTATCGGAGCTCATGTAAATAAATATCTATATCTATTCACTCTTACCCGACTTGCATGCCCGAAATGGAAATGGTGGCGGTGTCCACTGTCTGCGAACGCGTTGGTGCGGCCCTCGTGACTTATCTCTCTCTCCCCTTTTTTTCCCTATTTATTTATCTATTCCTCCGCGATGGCCCCCAAACGAAAAATGGACGACACCACGTTCGACTCAGGTGGTTCCGACTCTGATTCGAGCTCCGACTCCGGCGGCGACGCACCTGATAATACCACCAAACCCCTCATATTAGAGGGGAGGAATTGTATGCCTCCCGCCTCTAATATGAGGCAACTAAGACTTCCACGAGTACTGCAAATACTATAAAAGCTCCCAGCCACCATTTCCGTGGAAATGGTGGGGAACAGCCTAAAAACCGCCCCGGCGGGAAAAAATTGACATTTTACCACCATTTCCACCGGTTTTGAAGCCTTTTTCCTGGATCCATTAGATTCCTTAAAATAGTCAGTAAACTTTGTGACTCTCTATTTCCATGAATTCCATGGACAAATGTGTGACCTCGTTAAATTCCACTGCTTCCACAGGTCAATTTCCGAGGGTCAGTAAATTTTGTGACCCTCGTTACCGTTCCACTGTTTCCACGGGTTGATTTCGGAGGGTCAGTAAATTTTGTGACCCTCGTTACCGTTCCACTGTTTCCATGGGTTGATTTTCGAGGGTCAGTAAATTTTGTGACCCTCGTTACCGTTCCACTGTTTCCACGAGTCAATTTTCGAGGGTCAGTAAATTTTGTGACCCTCGTTACTGTTCCACTGTTTCCACGAGTCGACTTCTGAGGGTCAGTAAATTTTGTTACCCTCGTTACCCTTCCATCATTTCCACGAGTCAATTTCCAAGGGTCAACGAAGTTAGTGACCCTTGTTACTATTCCATCATTTCCATGGCCCAACTTCAGACTTGATGATGCAGGCCACACCATTCCACCATTTCCACACACACCAAATCACTTGCAAAAATCTCTGATACATCTCTTCACCCCCGCTCCGCATTCAACTCGTCTGTCGCAACAGTCAACACCCTCTCTGTCATCTCTGCCAAGTCCTCGCCCTCAGCAATCTCCCCTTCATCGTCATCCTCCAAATCCTCCCACTCATCCACGCCATCCAGAAACTGGGCCTCTTCCGCGCGGCCCCTCTCAATCTCTGCAGCCACAGCTGCAGCCTCCACCTCCGCCGCTGCCACTGAATTGTCACCATCCACATCCATTGCCCCCT
>JARGYA010000562.1:0-80998 GCA_029204335.1 Mycena vulgaris
TCTACTGCGCTCGGACCGCTTACGCGAACTTAGTGTAACATTCGGTCCCGATGACGACCGAGTCGCATTCCCGTCTTTCCCCCACGTACGTAAACTAATCAGCAGTATGGGTAGACCCTTGGCGCGAGGAGCCTTGGAAGCGGGAGAGACACTGCGGATATTGTCCCACTTTTCCTGCCCTCGAGGTTCTCGTCGATCCGGCCGAGTATACCTCTGGGTCGAACCCGGGCCGCGGGCCAACCGATCTTTTCCCGTTCCTCACAGAATACTCCGGCCCTTCCCACACACTACGCCTTTTCCTCCTCGCGCTTCCACCCTTGTCCGCCTCGAAGTCCACCGTGGTGATACGAGCCCCTTCCTGGTGCAAGCTGGAAGGGGTCCAACCTCGACACAACATCACCTCCTCGAGATAACCTTTGACGCTGACACCGCCGAAAATGCCGTCTTCGATACGCTATGCGCCTTATTCCCTCGCTCACAGCGCTCCGTATCTCGATTGAACCTTATTATAGTGTCGTAGACGGTTTGGTACGTCCTTCCATTTTTCGTCATCGTAATAGTTCACATCCGCATAAGGCATCATCACAGTTCTTCGAAATGCTGGCGGACACTAATGCGCTGCCATCAACCCTCACATCTATCGGCCTCACCGTCAAATTCCGCGATCCTGAGCTGCGCTTCCCAGAGGCGCCGAAGTTCGCGGAGTTGCGGGACGCCTTCGTGGCGAAGTGCCCCGCCCTCGCGTTCATTTGGCTCGACGCCAACGATTGCATATTTCGGTGGCGCAAATTTTTGGATGGAACGGTGGTCGAAGCTACCACGGGGGGGGGTTCCGTGAGTGTGCTCAGTGGGTTTCCTTCCGTCCGTTGACATTGGGACAGACGAGGTGCAATTGATGCGCAAGCAGGAAGGCCTTACCTCTATGGAGTCTCTGTGCATTGATCAAACCAAAGTAGCACCAAGGCGAGCCGCAAAGCGACCCCCAATATATTTTATAGTGACGAAACGTGCGGGCTAATTACTGTATATACCGTGCAGATGGCAATTTAAACTCGTAAGTGACCGTTCCAAGAATTAAAAGAAAAAGAGAGTGGTGGGTGGGTGAAAAGAGAAAATGACAGCGGAGCTCGAGGATGGTTAGGGAGGAGCGGTGCTAGTGAAAGGAACTTAGTCTTAGTCTTAGTCTTAGTCTTAGGAAGAGCGAAGCTCCAGAAGGCCAATTAATCCGGCATTAAGTTTTCCACTCCTGACTCAGCCTCCGCTATAACTGTAGCACCGATCGCGAGTCAGGAGCTCAATGCCGAGCTAACGAAAAGGGGGTCGAGCGGGGAATGAGCGAGCGGAGCTCAAGGAAGGGAGGAAGGGTCGGCGGTGCCGAATGGGGTAGGTCCCGACTGAAAAACCTCCTTACTATTATAGGCCCCCCTGTGACAACATTTTTTGATGGCAGGCCGGGCATTTACTCTGTGCCTCCGTTAGCTTAGATATTTCATCCAACCGCTCTCCAACATGTATTCAATAGTTTGTGAAATTTTCATATTTTTCCAAGAATTCTGGCGAGAGCTAGAGAGATGTCGGCGGGCACTGTCACGTTTGACCCCCGTACTGACAAAAATGTCACCGATTTTTTTTCCGCTCTCATTTCTCATCTTCTGGCAAGTCGAAATCGGGGGATACATTTGGAACACATATATTATGCCTCGAACACTTTTTTTGAGGGAAACGGAAGGCTGGGTACACAGATATAGCGGAAGTGGTAGGTGATTTGATCGAATAATGTATAAGCATGGGAAACTATGTATGATATCGTAGGGCAGTTGCTCCTTTTTTCGTTAAGGAATTGACTCAGAGGTACGGACGGCATCAACTTTTTTACCACTTCGGGGTGCAATGTCATTGGGGGGCCTATAATAGTACCCTTGGAACCTGCTTTTCCCGAGCTGTCTGTATTTCAGAGTCGGTTTCCTCCTTGTAAGCACTGATTTCATTCAGTAAACAACAACACCTGCCTTCTAACTTTTGGTTCGAGCCCACAAAACCAGCCCTCAAACTCAATATCGTGTTCAAATAGTAGTCACATTTTTCAGTCGAGTAGTATGTATACTGTATACACAAGTAGAAATCGTATCATATTTTCCGCCTCTTCCGATGAACGATTATCACGAGAAGAAAGCGTAGGGGTTTGGGGAAGCAGCAGGCAAGGCGCGCAAGAAATAAGGAAACGGAGAGAAAAATACGCAATACACGGCAGCCCATTCGTGGCGGGGTAACAACGCCAAGACTAGCCTACGCGTCAAACATCAGCGAGCTGCTGAGTAACCAACGCCGGCCGCACGCACCTTCAGTCTTCGTCGCACGGTTCAACCACAACCTGATTCCCCAACACAAGTAGTCCGCGCGGCTCGAAGCACACCGCCGTCCTATCCACTGGGCGCGTCGACTGACGAAGGATGGGCGGGTACGCCGGGAAGTCTTTCGGGATCTTGCGTCCCGTGGTTGTGAGGACCACCGCCTCTGCTGCCTCGATGTTCCCCTTCTCCTCGAGCGCCGTGCGCGCGCGCACCGCCTCACGGTAGTCATGGCTGCGCGCGCTGTACGTGCTCTGGGCCGCTGTCTTTTTCCATTCGAGGTGCGCGGTGAGGAGCGCGGCGGAGCCGTATTGCCGGACCGCGCTATCCTTTATTAGGATGCATGGTACTGGGTTAAAGATTAGAAAGGAGCGTACATCTGTTTCGCGACCGCCCCGCTGATAAGCTTGGCGGGGCGCTTGGATTTACGCTTAGGGTCGAGCCACTCCCTTTGTCGAGACAACGTCAGGGGGCGCATAAACAAGTGCAGGGATACTCACAGGGTAAGCAGGCCGGACAGATCGCGCTCCTTCAGATCGTACTTCGCGAGCGCATCGGAGACCCGCATGACAGAGAACTCGTCGTGGGGGAGACAGGCGTCACAGACGCGCTGCACCGTATATATCAATCACCACACAGACACCGGTACGGCGGCGCTTACCTTCATGTACGGAAGGAAGAGCTGCGGCGCGTACGCGTCGCATGCCGTGCACGAATCACTGAGGCACACGTAGACCAGTGTCCTAGGAAGGCGTGAGGCACGGCAAACCAACCCACGGAGCGGGCCTCGTACCGTTTCGCGAACAAATCGAGGACATTAAGGCGCGCCAGGCATTCTTCGAGGGTTTCGCCAGAGGACGAGATTATCAGCTAAGAAGCAGAGTCGGTGAAACCACGCGCGCGATACCCGCTGAACGACGCACATTACACCATTCTGCCCATCGCTTGTCACTCAGCACAAAGGTACGCCAGTACTTTGAGACGTGGCTGAGGGAAAGGAGGTCGGATGGGCCAAGCTCTTTAGCTAAGGGTCGCCATTGGATGCAATGTCGGGAAGGCAAATTAGACGCGACTTACACGTTAAAAACTGGAGTTCGAGAGGAATCGAGGCGAGACGCGCTAGGGCCATTGAACAGAAAGAGGACGCAACAGAACGCGTGAAATAGGTGGATATCAGAGAAGGGATCGGTTTCCGGAGTTTTGGAGAGAGAGATGGACGGCAGAGGCACAAGAAACGCGCAAGTCAATGTGTTAGAAGATAAAGACGAGCGTGACTCTGGGCGTCACCCTGTTTCCCACGGTAGGGCTTATCGTATTTCAAACAATCAACATAATGAAAAATCGACGAATGCGTCAAGATGAGCGCTGAGCTCCGGCTTTCGTGGATTTAAAATTTTGAAGGACTTGAGGTCTTTATAACGGTGGATGGCTCGCCCCGATGCTTATCACAAAACAGAAGTTGAACCTTGGTTGAACCGTGTTTTGACTTGATCCTCTTTTGGGTGATGGCCGATGCCCCTGTTCAACTTTGTATTGACGCACTCATTCCTCGACGCAGACCATGGGATGTGGTGTCTTGACAGTCCTGAAGCTGCGGTACAGCATATGCTTTTTTCTAGGCTATGTTTCACTGCGGCGCTAGACTGAATCGGCCGATGCAGCCTCATGCAGGATTTACGGAATCCCGCCCGAACCAGTGGGCTTGTCGTACAGGTAAACACCTTCCAGCTGCACCAGGAATGTGTTCGGACGACAACGATGGACTTCGAGGCGGACGAGGGTGGAAAGCGCGAGGAAAAAACGTAGGGTGTGGGAGGGGCCAGAGTATTCTGTGAGGAACGGGAAAAGATCGGTGGCCCGCAGTTTGGGTTCAACCTGAGGTACGCCTTGCCAGAGCGCGATAGCCTCGAGGGCGGGAAATTTGGAAAATATCCGCAGTGCCCGGTCCGCGTCACAAGGCTTTGCGCCCTAAGCATCTGTCCATACTGCTGATAGTTTACGTACGTTGGGGAAAGACGGGAATGCGACTAGGTCGTCACCGAGACCAGATGTTACACTCAGTTCGCGGAGGCGTTCCGGGCGCAGTAGATGGTTCCAGCGGCTGTCCGGAGTGCCTGCTATTTCGAAGCGCGATACAGCCAACGAAAGCGAGGTAAGGTCGATGCTGTGTCCAGCACTAGTTTCTCGTAGACAGACACTTCAACACGAAGCTCGTACCTCACTGTAGTCCAACCCTGACATACCAACAAAAATGGACAGTATCCAGGACAGACAGGCGGCACAGGCTTTCAATTTCAGCCTGCGTGATGCCCACATCATTAGCAGAGCAGACTCGGATGGACTCGGATGGCTGTGCTCGACAATCAGAACACGATTCGATGGCGATCAACCAGGACCGAATTTACTCGGGACACTGATTTTCACTCAAGGCTCTGTACTACGATTCAACAGAAATGGCTATTCAAATATGGCACCGATAAGCACAGTAATTACACGCATTGATTCGGTTTTAAATTCCTTTCGGGTCTATGTAGGACCCGTTCTGATTGTTTCCTCCTTCGACAGATGGCCCTAAATTCGCCTTTAGATGGGAACCGCCGCGTCGTAGTTGAGTGAATGACGTACCTTGGGTGCACAGACATCATCATTTCTGTTTTCTGTTGTGGTCATTTGCTGTATGCGAACTATCAGACTCTATTTGTCATTATACTGTTTAGTGGCGGTGCCGGTAGCCAGTGAACTGTGTCGCACCGTATCTCTTGCTGGGACCATTGAGTCGAAGGGTCGCGGCCTGTCGGGAGTGGAGCGGAAGCGGTTTCGGCCATTCAGCCTTCGGAGAATTTCAAAATGATTCGATCAAACTGGTTCAAGTGTGGCTTACGATGCCAGCATAGAGTTGGCAAACACTGTTTGGCAAGTTTTAATGAGGGAAAATATGTGGAAGAGGATCTTACATTTTGCTTGGACCACCCAGAAGATAAGCCAGGTCAAGTCATTTCGTGTGAGGAACTAGATATTGTGCAGCTGGAAGGTTTTCACAGATTGGTAGAGACTCACAAGAATCAGCTGTAAGGCGCCCGATAGCCTGGAAGGAAATCAGTAGAAACTTGACGGATGGCGGCATGTTCACGTTGTAATAGCGGTTGTTTCTTCAAATATCACAAAGAGTTATGGAATAGAATCAGTAACAGCTTACCGACAGTCCAGATGATTAGCGTGTCCACCATCCTGCTAGTCCTGTCGATAATATATCATGCTTTTTATCAATCCGCTGCTTGGGAAACCCACTGCTTGAACTCGGAGTTTTTATAGTGCCAAAGGTAGTAGCAAAGTGAGGTTGCGATGAGGATATCGACAGAAGGACCGATGGAGGACACAGTAATCATTATCCACCTCAAGTCTGTCACCAGGAAAGCCCACTCCGGGCGTTTCCATAACTCCACGAAGAGCCCGACGTTGAAAAGCAAACGCAGAGTGTTCAAAATACAGCCAAGAATCGCCATGGACCATCGCTTGGACAGCATTCGAGCCCGAAAGGAAAAAAATGTCTGAAAAAATCGAAATCTGGATCGTGATGTGACACTAGTACTTATAAAGACACCTACCTGCACAATGAAGTATATGGCGGCCTGGGTAATGATTGCAAACACAAGCGAGAGCGGGGGATTAAGAATGTGTTCTGGTTGACCATAGAACGTTATAGAATAAGTCTGAAGTACACCAAATCGTTACTTGAAAATAGAACCAGAGTGCCTTGACGTACCGCGTGGCAGGCGCAAATCATATGTGCGAGCTCAAGGAGCCTGCGGTCAGGTCGATATATCAGAAACGGTATGAGGGATCACACACGACCCACCAAATGACTGCCACCTATGGATCCGGTCAGGCATGCAATTACCACGCCACCGCGGGGACTCACCAATGTCTTCAACCCTCGACTGTCCTTCGGATATTCACGATAGTAATTGTATGTTTGGAGCGTCTCGATGTCATACAGGAAGGTGGCGAGGACGAGAGCTATTTCGGCGAGGCCAAGGCTACCGTCAGGAGCGGGGGCGCTAGATGGTGCCATGATGAGTGCTGGGGATGAGTGTGTTTCTCGCACAGTGCGAGATGGGGATGGTATTTATGGTCTCCACCACGGCGAGGTGCGAAGAACAAAACTCATCGAGGATTCCATCTGCGGGAGAAGTCTAGGAGGCGTTAGATTTTGTATGGCTCCAGCATCATCTATCAGCACATGCCCAGTTGGATCTATCTAAAGTACCGTCGGTGAAATTAATTCAGGTAAAAATAGGGGTCTTTTACCACGACGGTATGTTGATATCCCTGCCCATTACAAATTTGCACAGGTCATTATTTGCCCCGGTCAGTGTCACATCTCCACGCTTGGTATCAGTATCTAACCAGCCTTGCAAGATAAAATCGCGATTAAAACTCGGTCACTCACTCGCGAATCATCATTGAAAGATGCAAATAGCTGTACAACGAAGATGGAACGCCTCCGTTGGCAGATAGTTTCAAAAACGTTGCAGATTATCCCGAGCGCGTTGATTGATTCCCGTATAAGAATTCGGGGACAAGTTGGGACGATGAAGTGCTCGTATGTATAGTTTTCTGCGCGTTGCAGATCCGTCTGTTGGCATCAGGGACTTGAGGGAGAAGCGGGAGACAGTCAAGTAATGCGTGTTCGTGAATGCTAGATGGAACGCCTCCTGTGGCAGGTAGTTGCAAGGCGTTGCAGATTATCTCGAGCGTGTTGATTGATTCCCGTATAAGAAGTCGGGGACAAGTTGAGACGATGAAGTGCTCGTATATATAGTTTTCTGCGGGTTGCAGATCCGTCTGTTGGCATCAGGGACTTGAGGAAGAAGCGGGGAGACGGTCAAGTAACGCGTGTCTGTGAATGCTGAACGTAGCCTTGTCACAGTGAGCGATGGGGCCTGGAGGCCGGGGTGGATGAGTGCAGGAGACAAGCCGTTGTTTGCCGACCCCAGCGGATCACGCGCGGCGATCAACGGCAAGCCGTGTTTTTGAACATGGAGAATGCAGAACTGCCTCGAGAAATAGAAGAATGGCACTGAAAAATGACGCGAGATCCCAAGAATGCAGCCGTGGAAGCTCAGATTTCCTCGCTCATTCCGTTGCCACACGAATTCGAAGGTTATGATGTCAGAGTCGGATGATCTTGCGACTTGCGACGCGCGGGCTAATTCCTGAGATGACGCTGAGCTGTTTGGATCTGGGTTGGCTTGAAGACAGAAGTAAAAACACATTCGGTTTATTTTAGAAGAATTGGAGGTGGTAGGGGTGTGTTGGGTGCCCAAAATCCGAGAAAAAAAGGGATATAGACCTGACCCTGGATCGAACAGGGACCTCCTGCAGAAACAAGGATTATCCACGCCTATGTGTAGCAGGAGCACTACCAGTTATGCTATCAGGCCTCGACTATACTGTCTGCATCTTGGATTAGCTTAAACGTAAATAAATCTTGGTGGAGATCTAAAATGCAACTTGGAACGTTGAAACTGGGATGCTTGATTGTCGATTGTGTTGGCTTGAATGAAGGGTAGATAACATTGGGGCGTCGTAGGTAGATTAATATTATGAGTGAGGGAGGCTTCGACGAGAGCGCACGGATTCCTAAAAAATACGACGATTGCTCACAGACCTGACCCCGAATCGAACGGAGCTCCCCTGCCTAAACAATTTCGAGACTGCTCCGACAAACTGAAGCAGATGCACTAACCAACTGTGCTATCAGGCCTTAATTATGACGGGGGGAGATTTGTGATGTTTGGAGAAGTTGGGGTCGTGTTCAACTTCGAGGTTCAGTTGATGTTTAATTTCTGGTGGCAGTGATTCCCCTGCCGTAGGCTGTGAATGGGTGACTTCCCATAAGCTTAGAAAAAGGCGTCCGATTATCTGGATTTGTTTCGCCGGGATGCCGAGGCAGCTGTCAGGACCCCATCGGACTGAGATCTCAATTTGATGCGACCTTGGGCCTCTTCAGACTTTATTTTCTTTTAAATCTGGAGAGGGGTCCCCCCCCCCCTCTCCAGATTTATTCTTGCTTGAATAAACAGATTCGGACTCCTTCCGCCAGCCATTTCACCTGGTTCGGTTGCATGTCACATAAGTCACGGTCCCTTCAGCCGCTGTAGGAGGGCAAGGGGTATTTGGCTGTGTTAGTCAGAGGCTTTAGAGCCTTGCCACTCGACAACCTCTTTCTCCCTGATTTGCACCCCTCGTTTCCTCCTCTGCGGCGATGTCTGTCTCGACCTGACGCCCTCGGGCCTTTTGACAGCATAATCAGTAGGCGCTGACAATTATCCACGACTTCTCATTGGCGTGTGCAGATTTCAGTGGCATTTCACTCCATGAACATCCTCCAAAGGAACATATTGTGCGGGGCTGCAGGCAAGAACGACGCGTGTTGGAAGCTCAGACGCGTTGCAGACGTGTTGGTGTAGTTTGTTTATCAACAATGTCAACAGTCTCGGTCCGAACACCGAGGGGGGAAATTACACCGCTACACTTTATTCAAATGTATCCCTTGCGGGAACCCAAAGACATTATATTTTCCGAATAAACAGACATGCCGACATCATTTGGCACCCCTCAAGTAACCTCAGATAATCGGACACCTTTTTCTAAGCTTATGGGAAGTCACCCAATAAATTTAAAAAGAGGGCTCAAGAGAGGATATAGCTGGAGATGTGGGCTTTGAGCGAACGAGGCTGGAATAACGATGCGCAAATGAAAAAAGGAGAACGTGGAGAGGGATGACCTGACCCCGACTCGAACGGGGATCTTCTGTTTATTATGCAACGCGCCAATTTCCTGATCTATTTGAAGCAGATGCACTATCCTGTTGTGCTATCAGGTCTTGCTTTGCGTTCTGGATTTTGCGATACATGGCAGGAATCTTGTTCCAGATCCGAACAGGATCAAGAAAGACAAGGATTCTAAATCCGCGAGCTCACTGTAAACTGCAATTGAAATTCAACGCGGTCTTCTGCTATAATTCACCCCCATCCCCTGACTTTGAAGCCCACCTAAATCAACCCAAATCACACTTCTTCCGAGATGACGGTCAAAGCGAGAAAGTGACGTTCGGTTGCGCTATCACGTGATTATCTGACTCTTTCCCTCACCGCTGACCACGATGCCGCCGAAATCGTCCGCATCGTCGGGGACCAGGAAGAAACACGCGCGCAAGGCGGCGGGGCCCGTCGAGCCAGAGATCCCGCGTGAAAAGAAGGGAAAGAAGCACAGATCTGACCCGCCGCGGCAAAAGGTGTACATCGCCCCGGTGAAGCCCTCGGCGGCGCTGGCGGATCCACTGGAAACTACTGGGCTGGCGCATAGACTTCCGCCTGCATTGCTCGTGGTGCTCCGGAGCCTGGGGAAGAAGGCACCGGTGACCAAGGTGCGGGCGCTAGAGGAGCTGCTGAGCGGGTGGGTGGAGCGGTGTGGGGACGGGGAGGGGGAGGGGGACGAGGTGTACACGCTGCTGGAGATGCTGCCGGTGTGGATGCACTACCTCGCGGCGCACCTGCTGCACCCATCCCGCCGCATCCGCCTGCTCACCGCCACCGTGCACGCCGCGCTCCTGCGCGCCCCGCTGCTCGCCGGCCCGCTTGCCGACGATGCGCCGGACAACGCCGCAGGTGCGTGGGCCCTCGCCGCCCACGACGTCGACCGCGCCGTCGCGGCGATTGCGTCCGCGGCCCGTGCACCCGCGCCGGCGCTGCTTGCGTTCGTCGAGCGCACGCTCATGCACCCCGACGCGCTGTACACGGAGCTGAATCCGCCGCCGCCAGTTGTTCCTCCCCCACCGTCAGCCGTGAAACGCCCCACGGGAGTAGTCGAGGCCGCCCCCGCGCGCACCAAGGCCGACGAGCAAGACGAGAGCGAGACGGACCGCCGCGCCCGTTTGCGTATTGCTGCATTCGGTGCATTGAAGTATTTGCTAGGTGAGTCGGCGTGCATTCCATCTAGTCTTGTCCTCATTTTCCCCAGAAACCACCACAACCCCCCTCCCATCCTTCCTCGCGTCCCCCGCGCTCTGGTCCGCGCTCCACCACGCCGCCGTCCCGCCCTTCCTCCACGACTCGCTTGAGGACGCACCTACCGAGGACGACGATGAACCCAACCACCCACCCGACGAATACACCGAAGGCTTCGGCCACGCGCAGCCCGCACTCCGACGCGCCGCCTGGGCCGCGCTCCCCGCCCTCCTCGCGCGGCGGCCCCTCCCCCCGGCGCTCGTGCGCACCCTCGCGCGCGCCATCCTCCGCGCCGCGTGGGTCGAGCCCGACGGTGCCGTGCAGGGCGCTACGTGGGCCGGCTTGCTGGGGTTTTTGAGGGGTGCGTCGATCCTCCTCTTCTATCATTCTGCCTTCCTTGGAAGTAAATACTTGCTTACTAACACGCACAGACCACCCGGAGGCATGGGCGCAAGCGCCGACCGCGTACGACGAGTTCCGGGGCGCGTTCCTGGCGCGCGCGTGTGGCGGCGCGCCGGTCGCGGCGTACCCGACTGTGGTCGTCGTGTTGTCGACGGTGCCGAGTGAGGTGCGTAAGGCGTTTTTTTTGGGCCTTGTTTCTTTGTCCGCACATTCCCCCCTTCTTTCCATCCTCCTTTCGCTGTGTCTGTCCATTACAACGCGCTTCCTCCTCCGCCTGTCTTATTACCCCCACCCAATCCTTTCTTCTTCCGTTCCCACCCGTTGGCTCTTTCGTTCCCGTTCTTTCCCTCATTACCCCCAATCTTCCTCCACTAAAACAAAATAAATGACACTAACACCCTCCGCCAGATCCTCGCCCCCATCGACACCCTCTTCGACGCCTTCTGGGCCGCGCTCGGCGGCCCGCCCGCTGCCGCTTTAGCTCCCGCCCCCGCCTCAGCTACCGAGCCTGCTGCTGACGCAACCGCCGACGCTCCCTCGGACGCAACCGCGGACGAGACCACGCACACCACCACGAACGAGAAGCCCACCCCCGCGCCTTCCCTGACGACCGCACTCCCGCCCGCGCGTGCGCGCGCGGGGGCCGCGTTTATCGGCGCACTGCTCGAGTGCGCGGTATTTGTGGTGAGGCGCGCGAGGGGCGCTGCGGGTGGGGCGGGAATTTTCGGTGTGCCGGCTTCTGTCGATGGTGAGGGGGAAGGGAATGGCGAGGGGGAAGGGAATGGCGAGGGGGGAAGCGAGAGCAAGAGAAGGAGGAGAGGACCCGGGGGCGGCGCTGTTCGCGCGCGAGGTGCGGAGGGTGTGGGGGGCGTTGGCGGTGTCGGGTTCGGGTGTAGACGCGAATGGGAATGGGGGCGTGTCGGGTGGGAAAGAGAAGAAGCGGGAAAGGATGCTGCACGTGGAGGCGCGGCGCGCGGCGGGGCTGCTGGTGCGCGCGCTGGAGGGCGCGGGGGGCGTTGGGGGTGGTGCGTGTTTCTTCTTCTGCTTTCTTGTGCTTTCCTGCCTCTCGCTTTTGTGCTTTTTGGTCGCTGGCGGGATGCGTCCCTTCTATTCCCTCGTTATTCCGACCGAGGCAATGACCCGTGTTCCTCTATCTTAATTTACACATCTCCTCTCCACCCTATCCTATCCTAAACCCCCCGCGACCCAAAGACCAACTAACATCCCTTCCTCATGCAGATCTGCTCGCGGCGGGGCTCGACGCGCTCGGCGCATGCGTGCGGCGCACGGGCGGCGCGGATGCGGACGCGGGGCTCGTGTGTGCGGTGCTCGAGGCGCTGGTTGGGGAGGATGATGAGGGGAAGGGTACTGTGGACGCCGCGCCGATGGATGGAAGGGCGGCCGTAGTAGACGCAGCAGCTGTAGATGCAGGCGCTAACACAAGGACGCCCACACCCCCCGACGCCGACGCGAAGAAGCGCGCGACGGAGACGGCCATCCGCGCCGCGGGCCGCACGCTCATGGCGGACGTCCTGCGCGACGCGGTGCGCACGGAGAACGCGCAGTTCCTCGTTCGCGTGCTCGCGACTTTTGGGCCGCGGGTATTCCGCGATACGGAGTTTGCAGAGGTGAGTTGGTGTTCTTCGTTTTTCCTCTGCTTCCGTGTTCTTGGTTGCGAGGACCCGAGCGCCTGTCTGCCTTTTCATTCATTGTAATACGGAAGCCGAATGAACGCTGACGACCGACCACACAGGCCCTGGACGCTCTGCTCGCGCGGCGGGCGTACGCACTCCTCCTCACAACGCCCTCACTGCTCCTTGCGTACCTGACGCACCGCGCGCCGCACCGCCAGGCGCTGTTCCGCGCGCTGCTGACGGACATCGCGGCCCACCCTGAAGCTGCGACAGACGCGCTGGGGGCGCTCGTGGCGCCCGACGCGGCGCGCGCACTCGAGGGCCTGCGTGCCGTAGACGTTGCGGAGGGCGGGAACGCGTCTACAGCTGCGGGCCCTCTCGACGCGCTGTTCGCCGGCGCGCCGCTCGTGTCCGTGCCCGTCCTCGCGCAGGTCCTCCAGCGCGCTGAGCTCTTCCTCTCGCCCGCCGCATGGCGCGCCGCGCTCTCCCGCGTCGTCATCGCGTTCGCCACGCGCGTCGAGGCGGCGCTGGTGGACGGGGGCGGGGATGAGGGCGAGAGCCGGATGCCGCTGCGCGCGTTCGACGACGACGTCGCGCTGCTCGGGGGCGTGCAGGACGCGGTGGACGCGGAGGCGCTGCTCCCCGCGGTGTACGTGCTCGCGCACGTGCTACCACGTGCGTACCCGCCGGAGGAGCGCGATGCGCGCGCAGTGGGCGCCGCGCGGGCGATGTGGGCGCAGTGGCGCGACGGGGGCGCGCGCGATGGCGGGGCGGTTCGCGCGGAGGTGATGCGGCGGCTGGGTGTGATGGTGTGCAGCACGGACGTATGTGTGACGTGCGTGCCTTTTTTGTAGGTTTTTGGATGGACGGACGCTGACGACATGGCTGCGCAGGCCGGAGGACGTTCTCGCGGCACTGGCGGAGGACACGCTAGGCGCGCCGCTCGACGTCGTTGCGGAGGTGTTTCCCCGTCAGACGGCGCTCGATGCCATGCTCGATACGCTCCCGGCCGACCCGCCCGCCGCGAGCCTCGCGGTCCTGCACCCGAACTTCCCGCCCGCGTCCGCGATCTCGCCATTGAAGCGCTCTGCGGAGCATGATGCGCGGGGATACGCGGCCTATGCACGTATCGTCACCGCGCTGCTGCAGGCCCTTGCGGCCGACCGCCGCGCCGCGCGGACGCACGTCTGGGCGCTGCGGCATGTCCTCGCGCTCACGCTGTACGTGGAGGACCTGCGCGCCGTGCCCGCCGCCGTGAGCCCCGTGTTCGACGCCGCGGCCCCTGCCCTCGACCACGGGGCGCTGGCGGAGCTTGCGGGGGCGCGCGCAGCAGTTCGCGACGTATCTCCTCACGGCGGCGGCGGAGGATGGGTGTCGCGCGCGGGTGCTTTCTGCAGTCACGAACGGCAAGCCGCTCGTTGGAGGGGGCGCGCTGCCGAGTCTGCTGGTCGATCTTATTGAGTCGGCGCGGAGAAAGGATGGGAGCCGTGATTGTCGGATTCTCGACCGAGTTCTGCGACATTTGTTGCAAGATGCTGACAAGGCGGAGGCGGATCTTTGGATGGTGTTTGCGAGGAAGATCGAGAAGACTGGTGCGTGTTTGCCGCTCCCCCTTCGAAAGCCTCGTTCTCACAATTGTGCTAGCTCCCGAGACGTGCATCGCCATCGTTTCGGCGGTCAGCGACTCCACGCTGGAGCCGCCGCGCTTGGAGCGGTACCGGAATGAGCTCGCCGCCGATTTGTTGGGCATTCCAGCGAGCAAAGCGAACACGCAGGGGCTGCTGACGCTGCGGAAACTCGCTGCCAGTGCGCCGGACCTCGAATCAGACGTCGTGTTTCTCCCGCAGCAGCGGTCCGTGAACATCTTCAAGGCGTGCCAGCAATGGGTCTCGTCCGACGAGGACATCGAGGAGGAGCTGGAGAGCGCCATGACGCTCGTCTTTTTCTACCTTGCGCCGTTGCTGCAGAACGTCCCCGGGACACATTGGGATCTGATCTATGATGTGCTTGAGAGTACTCTCGAGGTGCGTGTCGCCGGCAGTTGTGCACATCATACTTACGATATGGATAGAATGCCGCGCTTACGGATGACGAGACTCTGGTCGCACTTGCGCGGACGCTGAGGCTCATCATCCTTATTCAGGACCTGGCGCTCACTAACAAGACCCTCCGGGCAAGCTGGGAGGAACGACACATGCAAATCCTCACGATGGTGCGAGATCTCGCCGCGGGCCAATTAGGTGCGTTGCTACCTTCAAAACGCGGCCTATATTCACCCCCGCAGATGGTGTGGCTGCCTCTACTCCTCGGTCTACTTGCCGCGAGCTCGTGTTGTCCATCGTCCAGGATCTGCCTGCGTCTTTGATCTCACAGGACACGCTGCCAAAGGTCCGCTTGCATAATCCATATGTAGAATTGTTTGCTGAAATTCCGGCGCAGATGTGCCATCTGTTGGCGGACCCATCGGTCGACGTGCAGAAGATGACCTACCAGCTGCTAACCGCCGCTGCCCGCAAGCGGACAGAGCACTTTGTCATCGAAGCCGGCGTGGATGTCGATGCTGCGGTGAAAGCGGACCTCCCGCTTGAGTTGCTGGACATTCTTCAGACGAGCCTCAATTTCAATCAGGGGGATCTCCTGGATCTCGACGAATCGGTGAGTTCTGTATTTCGCGGGTGTTTGAAGATGCTGATTCGTGGATAGACCGTCTTCGGGTATCTCCTCGGCTGGATGGTGGTTTTCGACCTCTTTATTGACGCGGTGGGTTTCTGTCTTGCGAATCTAGCTGCTTCTTATACCATCCCAGTCACTGAAAGTCCGCCTGAGCTACATCGACCAGCTGCGCACTCTTGACATCATCGGGACATCGTTCATACCGAACCTTCTCAGTTTACTGGGCGTCGACCAAGGCATCCCGAAAGCATTCAAGCTCGAACCATGGGCTGTCGATGAGTACTTTGTGCAACGTAGGTTGACTATAGACCCCTTTGCATCATACTGACACGATCTCGTAGTGTATGAATCTGGGAGCGCCTGGAGCTTCCAGGTCCTTGCCGCACATCTGTACTACCGGGCGCTCCTTACTGTCCCGTCTCTTATCTATAACTGGGTGCTAGACTGCAAGGACCGCCAGCTTTCATCTAGCATCGCCACGTACACGTCCCTGCACTTTTCTCCTGTCATCATTCGGGCAGAGCTGGCGCATGTGAAGAGTCCCGAGGCGACTGCGGAGCTGGTGGACGAGAACCTCACAGTCAAAGTGGCTGCGGCTGTCAACGAGGTCGTCGCATCGTATCTCGTCGACGAGCACCAGCTGGAGATCAAGCTCAAGATTCCATCGGACTGGCCGCTCCATAAAATAGAGGTCAAGGACGTACAGAGAGTTGGTGTAGATGAGAGCCGGTGGAGAGCATGGATCCTTGCTGTCCAGCAGACGCTGTGGTCTCAAGTATGTTGTCCCTTTTTTTTGATGCACACCGTGCTGATGAGGACGTGCAGAACGGTAGAATCGTAGATGGCATTAGTCTTTTCAAGAAGAACGTCACGCTGCACTTCGAAGGGCAGGTCGAGTGTGCTATCTGTTACTCGTAAGTTTCCAGCTCTTTCGCTCGACAATTCCTTCATCTCTCCCGGCAGAATCATCAGCGTAATGGACGGATCTCTGCCGCGCAAGCCATGCAAAACATGCAAAAATCGATTCCATTCGGGCTGTCTGTACAAGGTGTGTATTCCAATCCGCCAGACAAATGTTATGCTGAATTGGTTGTGCAGTGGTTTAGCTCCAGTCACTCGTCCAGCTGCCCGTTGTGCCGATCGGACATATTTTAGGAATATAGAGACTACATTAAAATTGTGCAATATTAATCTTCGGCGAATGCCGCGCCGCTCATGTCTACGATGCGATGCAGTGCATACGACGCGCGCATCGTGAGTTCGCGTGGAGTCAATTTATTTTGATCGTTCGTATAAAATGACTCCCGTCTTTCACAACTTTTGCCAAATGTCTGGCGTACTACCTGGACCACGCCTTTGAGCATAAGCGCCAACTGTGTGATATTCTCACATTCCCTGGCAAACGTCCCAAGTGGGCAAAACAGATTGCCAAAATAGTCGAGGTCCATTCCACCGATCATGAGACTATCATCTCTTTCCCCGAATATTTCCCAACACTCGACTTGTACGAGCTCGATGGCTGAGACCGTTTTTTTTTGGCTGCGGCATTGCGAAAACCCGTCTACCTCGAAACCAACCCATGAATGATGCAGACACCCAAAGAATAATGAATTACATCGCAAGCAGCAAGATCCTCGAACGTATTCGTGTGGTATGAAATGAGCGAGGTGAACAGCTTCCAGAACTGAGGAGGTCTGGTGTAATTTACAGAGCCATTCTTGTGATTTCTCGCGGCCAGTCCAATATCCACGAAATAGCGCATGTTCAACAGTTCAAATGGCTTGCCGTTGACCGGCGCGTGATCCGCTGACGTGCCGAGTGATCATCAAGAGCGGCAACCAGCCGAACCGGGCCGACACATCTCTCGAAGTCGGGCTCAGAACTCTAGCATCCATGTTCCTCGATGACCTCCGAAACCGGCGATCCTCCCTCGATGCATCCATATCCCAACAAGAACGTTCACTAAAGCAGCTCAAGGACGAGAGAGAAGCCGTCCAACGTCAGCTGGATGGTTTCGTTTATCCCATTCTATCCATTCCTCCCGAAATAACCTCCGACATTTTCGTGTGGTGTTCAGCACTAGATCTCGGCTCACCCGATTCTGCTCGCCCCCCACTCCTCCTCCTGCAAGTATGCAGGGCGTGGAGAGCCATCGCTCTCTCCGTTCCTGCATTGTGGGATATGATTCACGATCTCGAGTGCCGCGTGCCCGAAATCATGGAGAATTTAATCACAACCTGGTTCAGTCGCGCTGGAGCTCGTCCTCTCTCACTCGAGCTCACGTACGTGGGCGAATCAGAATCGTTCCACATGCATTCCCTCATCCGTCAACATGCATCGCGTCTGCAATTCCTAGATCTTTACACGGATGGAAACTGTTTCTTTGACCTGGCCGACATCCGACCATTCCCCCTTCTCCGCACGCTAACGCTTGGCTCATTCAATGGGATGCTAAAGGACACCGGAACTCCAATTGCCGTTTTCAGCGGTGCCCCTCTGCTTCGCCACCTTTCTCTAGAGGCCATAGCACCATCAGCATTACTTATGCCATGGGCTCAACTGACCAAGTTTGTTGCCATTGAGCTTTCTCTCCACGATTGTCTTGGGGCCTTGCGATCAGCGACATCCCTTTGCGAATTCGAACGAGGCTTTAGCACGCCAGAGGAAGAAGAAGAATCCATCAGCGATGAGCCACTCCTCTGCCACTCCCGGCTCAACTCCCTTTTCATCCATGCTAACGACGGGGTTGATTACAATATTTTGGAATTCCTCGCCCTCCCCGGTCTGCAAGAATTACAATTGGGAGCCCGTTTCGGGGAATGGACCGAGGATTTGAACACCATAGTTCTTGACTTCTTATCCCGGACTTTCCCCACATTGCGGAAGTTCACAGTCGGCATGTCGCCGTCGGTTCCCATCCAATGGCTTCACATCACGACGCACCTCACCACCTTAGACCTCATCCGTCCACGTACTGCGCGCGAGGTGGTTCGCGCACTGGACCGCAACAACGCTCCAGATTTCCTCCCACAACTCCAGAACCTCACATATTCCGAATGCACCTCGGACCAGGTGGACACGGGGCTACTGGATGTGTTGAACTCCAGATGCGCAGCTGATGGAACCGACCCCGCGCGCGCGACAATACAATCATTCCGCCTCATCTGGCCGGAGGGCTCACTGAACGAACCGCCTACAGCCATCCCCCCTCCACATCTAGCTCCTCTTCGCGCACTGGTGTCCCGCGGAATGCGCATCCACATTGGAACGCCCGACCACAACACTTTCTACTAATTGTCGCGTCATTTGGTACGCACACTGCCTTCAGCTCCCGTCAAAAACTCATTCCTACCTGGCAGTCTGGGTTTAGGATCGCAGTCGCTTGCCGGACGAATAATATTCGGACCGCAACGAAATTATTTATAAAGATCAAATTCTTCCGCTGTGGCCAAAATCACGACTGCGCCGTTCGAATACTAAGCCTGCGGTGGTTTGTGAGGATGGAAATGATTTGGGACGGTTTATAGAACGAATCCTCCACTGAAATGGGCTCACCGTTGGAGAAAGAGCGAATGAGAAAAGCGTAGAGAGCTATACCACCTAAGAAAAACAAGAATATTAGTTAGCCGTGCGTAGCGAAAACTGACCAGCTCACATATTTCTAGCGATACTCGATTCGATTTAGCGCCATTTGTTTTTTGCGGCCGGTTTGCTCCCAAGTTCAACCAGTTCGACATCCGGAATGTCTGGAAGATCGCCCTAATTTATCCATCAAACTGGGAGCATTTGGCGTCCTCCGCGTCGTTGCGCATCGGGCATTTGTCGAGCTCAAAGAAGATATAGCCGCCATTGCCATGGTTCACGACCTCGTCAGCAGTACCGCGGGTCTACCCCGCCCCTCTAAGCGAAAAGCCGTCCCCGATGAAAGCGACCGCCGAAAGAAGAAACAGCGGTCTCTTCCTACCAGCGAGTCGGCGAAGACAAGAGCTCGATGGACGAAAGAGAAAATCTCCTGATGCTCCTTATTTAACACGTCCGGGAAAAGCATTCGTACGGAAGCTTTAGCAGCCGTAGTAGGAATCCGACGCAACAAACGCAAGTGATGCTGTTATGCTTGAAATTTTCAGAGCGCCAAAGAGGGGCATGCGGGATGAAGACCTCATGGAGACCGCAGCGTCACTCGAGGCGGGAAAATACTACCGGCAAGTGGAGGTGCCTCTCAATAGACCCCAGAATGCATGCCACAAAATCCACTAGGAGGATAGCCCACATTCGTGGCCTGCAGAGGGCGATGATGTACCATTGCGCACAGAGGGAGAGGAGGCTTTGCTCCCGAAACAGTATTGCCGCTCTGAAAGTGGTGGATAAAGCTTGCGAATCGGGGAGAAGAGTGAACCGAGCACGCGTTGGTTCTCCTCGAGGAGGAACCCGCTCCTCTAATTAATCCGCGGACGTACTGTTGGCAATATATCTGTGCATCGAAGGCTTCAATCAGAACCATTCTATCGCCCGACGGTGGTAGACTCGAAAAAATGAGTCCATCCTCAGTATTGAGTGTGAGGGTGAAAGATACAGCTACGTGGCCTTTTGGGACGTTCCCTGCACGGAATTAGTGTTTGACGCGTTAAGCTTCTCTTCGTCGCGTAAACGGTGGTGGTCTTAGTGGAGGCGCGACGTGACGCAGTCACCTGACATAACTCACGTGCACTTTCTGATTTTTTTCACCTTCCTTTCTGCTCACTCGCTCCGTTTCTGCTCTGTGGTCTATCCCCGGGTAAAGGGCACCATGGTGTCGTCAATATGGTCGCGGTCATCGTCAGGATGCATCGCCTCGACCTCGAGGGTGCTTTCCTCCCGACCCTCGTTTGCCGCAAATGGTAGGTCTTGTCTTTTCCTCGCCTGCTTTCTACCCAGACTTCCCTGTCTACTTTCTGGCGGCCCACTGCGTTGGCGGGGCCCGGTGCTGGACTCCCTTCTGTGCTCTCGCTCTCCAATCGTTACTCACACATCGCACATAGTTCACATTTCGGTCTCCCGGGTCCTTCGTTCGGCTGTCTGCAGGCGCTCATATGCGGCAGAAGCGACGCAAGCCGCTCGTGAGTTATGCTTCACCACTGTGTCGCCTGTATTCATGATGGATGTAGCTGTGTCGGACCGTGAAAGCAGCGGTCCTTCCTTCCTCAGCCTGAAGGGGAAAGTCTCGCAGCAGACCCTCGACGCAATCACAGTAAAGCCAATGAAGCTCGTGAATATGAGCGCGGTTCAGGCCGAGGTCCTGCCTATGCTCCCCGCACTCGCATATCCGTATAACCCGGAAGACACCAAGAATGTCCGCGACTTGCTAGTCAGGGCAAAAACTGGAACGGGCAAGACCCTCGCGTTTCTTGTGCCGGCCATCGAGGCCCGCCTCAATAGAATCGAAGAGCATGTCGCGAAGAATGGAGGCGGAAATCCGGCACAGGAAGCCTCGAGATTCGCTCGCAGGACCGTTGGAACACTTATCATCAGCCCGACGCGCGAACTGGCCACACAGATCGCGAACGAGGCATTGAGGCTAACGCATCACCACAAGGAGTTTGAAGTGCGCTTATTCACCGGCGGATCGAGCAAACGCATGCAAATGCGGGACTGGATGAAGGGCCGCAAGGACATCGTCGTCGGTACCCCGGGGAGGCTGCGCGATCTTCTCGAGTCGGAACCGGATGTCCGGAACGCCATGGCAGAAACTTCCGTCGTGAGTATCCGCCTCACCTGCTCGCGGCTTTTTCTGATTCCTATATAGCTCATCTTGGACGAAGCGGACACTCTTCTTGAGATGGGCTTCCGCGAGGACATGGAGGACATCAAGCGCTACCTACCCCCCGTACCGCAACGCCAGACGCTCCTTTTTTCAGCCACCGTCTCGAAGGAGATCCAGCAGGTTGCACGATCGACCCTTGCGCCTAACCACAAGTACATCAACTGTGTCTCAAACGAGGCGTCCCCCGTGCACGCCCATGTTGACCAGTACCATACCGTCCTTCCGAGCGCGAGCGCCCAGCTTCCCCACATCATGCGCCTCATCGCGCACGACCAGCTCACCAATCCCGGCAACTCTAAAGTCATCGTGTTCCTGCCCACCACCAAAATGACGCAGCTTTTCTCGACAGTCATCCACGCCTTGTCCGCCGCCGCCTTCCCCGCCGGGAAGAACACCCGCGTGTACGAGATCCACTCGAAGCGCACACAGGAAAAGCGCACGCAGGTTTCGGACGCGTTCCGCTCTGCAAAGGGCGGTGCCACCGTCCTGATCACTTCGGACGTCTCTGCGCGCGGTGTCGACTACCCCGGTGTCACCCGTGTCATCCAGGTCGGCATTCCCGGTGGGCGGGAGCAGTACATTCACCGCGTCGGACGTACCGGGCGTGCGGGTACTAACGGCCGCGGTGACCTCGTCCTGCTTCCCTGGGAGATCGGCTTCGTTACGTGGCAGCTCACCGACGTCCCGATGAAGCCGCTCGCCCTCAACGAGCTCACGGACCAAACCAAGGAGCTTGCGGCCACATTCGACGAAGACCCGGCGGCCTTCTTCCAAAAGGGCAAGTCAGGGATCCGAGAGAACCTATTCATCTCCCCGGCGACGCCCGTCATCGCCGACATCGAGCGCAACATTGGGACGCTCCTCGGGCGGCTCGACGAGGAGGCGATCCGCGAGACGTTCATGTCGCTGCTCGGGTACTACCTCTCCAAGTCGCCTGAACTGCGCGTGCAGAAGCCGATTATCGTACAGGGGTGCCAGGACTGGACGACGGGCGCGTGCGGTCTCGCGACGCCGCCCTACGTGTCGGTCGCGTTCCTGCAGAAGCTCGGCCTCTCGGACGGGCGCACGAAGCACTTTGGCAAACGCGCAACGGAGATGCCCTCGTTTTCGCGCACGACTAGCGCGCCGTGGATGGCGCGCGGGAGGGTCGCGACCCAAGGCCGGGAGGTCACCCCGAAGTGGATGGAGACGCAGGAGAACGACGGCGGCGACGCTGATGCGGACCAGTACAGGACGCCGCGATATGAGATGCGCGGAAACGGGTACCGCAAGACCAGTGGGTTCCCCAAGACGTATGACGGCAAGGGCGTCGGAAAGGAGAATGAGTTCCGGGGCGGGTTTGGCGGACGGGCTCCGCTTCGCGGGAACCTGGGCGAATCCGACCGTCGAGGAGAATTTTCGTCCAGCCGTGGACGCGACACTGAAGGCGGTAGCCGTGGAGGTTACGGCGGAGCCGCCGGTGGAGGCGGGGGAGGCTTTGGAAGCAAATCGGGCGGGGGCGGTGGAGGCTTTGGAAGTAGATCGGGCGGAGGCAGCGGCGGCGGTTACGGAGGCAGATCTAGCGGAGGTGGCTTTGGAGGAGGGAGATCTGGCGGAGGGGGAGGAGGCAGCGGTGGCCGCTTTGGTCAGCGAGATGCAGGCGGAGGAAACTACGGTTTCAAACAATAGATGTATCTTTATTAGCACCACCACTTTAGTTTACTCGTGTCTCTCCCCTAACCTCGCTCAAAATAATCAGGACGTCTTAGCGCTTGTGATAACTCGTCGATCGGAGCTGGCTTCGTCATGTAAATGAATAGTAAGATACAGTGTCTAATGGTACAACAACGATAATGATATAATGAATGTGCGAGTACAGATGGATAATGCTAAAGAGTGGGGAGTCCATGTGTCCAACAAAAAAAATACAAATAATCAAATGTCCTTGCGTCATCTCCAAAACGGATTCTTGGATCCAGTCCGCGAATCTGAAGTGGATGCCGGTACCCGCGTCGGCGTGAGATAATATGCGTCGATCGTGCTCGCGGAAAAGCGCGAAGGGACGTCCCGGACGGGCTCCCGAGGCTCGGGAACGCGATGCGGCATGCCCGTGACCTGCGAGTAGAGCGACGGCGCCGACAGCGAGCTCGCGACGGACTCGTGGCGCGCGTGGCCGTGCTGAAGCTGGTGTTGATGATGGTGGTGGTGGTGGACCTCTGCACGCGGGTACTCGTACGACGCGAGCAGCTTGTCCATGTCCCGCGCGTCACGCGCCTCCTCCGCCGCGCGCATCTTCGCCATGTTCACCGCCTCCGTCTCGATCGGATTCGACGGCTGCGCGCGCCGGCTCGCGCGGTGCCCAAAGAGCTTCTCGCCGAAGCGCAGGAGCCGCCAGCGCCAGCCGACGGGGTCGAGGTTCCGGTGCGCCGCGAACTGCGCGGTACGCTGAGCGCGCTGCTTGCGCGCGCGGCGCCGCCACAGCCAGATGATCACCAGGAAGATGAAGGCGCAGCCGAGCGCCATGAGGAGGATCTCCCACCACGCGAGTGCGCGCTTGGGCGCGGGCACGGTGGTGGGCGCGTCGATCCCCGTCACGGTAGGAAGCGGAGCGGCACCGGGGGTTGTCGCAGAGGGCACGTCGACGAATTCCGAGAGGCACGCGCCGAGGCCAGGGACGACGCTCGAGGACTGCTGGCAGGCTGCAGCGACGCATGTCCCCGCGCGGAGGACTTGGTCCGCGCCGGCGCAGGCGAGACATTGGCTGGGGCCCGATCCGGAGCAGCTCGAGCAGCTTGAATCGCAGGCGATACACGTCGACGACGTCGCGTCGAAGAACTGCGTCTTGCTGCATGTTGGGAGACAGCGGCCGTTTGTGAGCACGGGCCGGGAGGGTGGGCAGGACGAGCACTGGTTGAAGGAGGCGCCGGAACAGGAAGCACAGTCTGGGTGGCAGGTGAGGCAGGACCCGGCGGAGGAGAATGTGTTCGCGGGACAGGTGGCTACGCATTTGCCCGAGGCGGCGAGTTGGTTCGAGGCGCAGGTTAGGCAGAAGGTAGCGGCGCCGGTGCATGTAGTGCACGAAGAGTCGCATGCTGCGGAAGCTAGTCAGAACCAGTCGTAGAATATATGCAGAGAACGCACCTGTGCATGTCAAGTTATCCTGCGGCGAAACGAACGTGCCGGAAGGGCAGCTGGCGACGCATTTTCCGTTTGAGAGGAAGAATCCCGGAACGCAGCCCGTGCACTGCAACTGATTAACGGTGGACACGGAGCTAAAGTTGGGGATCTTGCACGACGTGCATTTAGAGCCGCAACCTAAGAAAATGCATCAGTGACGCTATAAGGCCGCAGAATCAGAAACTCACTATCGCATTCAAACTTGTTGTTGTCCGCAATCAACGACGAGCCCTCGCAGACGCCATTGGCGTCGGCGGAGACGCACGCGCCGTTCCGCAAGTACGTGCCCGCGGCGCACTGGACACAGTCGTTGGACGTCCCAGCCGTGCAGGTCTTGCACGACGACGAGCACGGAGCGCAGTTGGTGCCATCGGAGAATGCTCCGGGAGGACACAACGTCCCCGACGAGGTGATGCTCGGCGGCGGGGTGCACTTGGTGCGGTCATTCGCGTCGAGCGTAAAGCCCGTCTTGCACGCGGTGCACACGCCCGTCCCGTCGGTACACGAGGTGCAGCCAATTTGGCAAACTAAAGTCGCCGTCAGCACGCATCAATACAAAAAAAAAACTCAAAACGCACTAGAGCAGTCTCCGGTCGACGTTAGGAAGAACCCCGCGGCACACTGGCTGCACGCCGTACCATTCGCGGCGGTGGTGAATCCCGTCGTACAGGTGCAGTTGCCGTTCGCGCCACAGACTCCGTTCACGCAGTTGCACGACGCCGGTGCATTGGCAGGCGTCGTGACGAGACAGCGCCCGCTGCCGGTGAGCCCGTCGTCGCACTTGGCGCAGCCGGCGGGGCATGCGGCGCACCCAGGACCGAAGAATCCGGCGGCGCAGGTCTCGCACGACACGCCCGTAAAGCCTGCCGCGCAGGTGCACGTCCCAGCGGCGGTGCAGATGCCCGACGACGCACATGGTGGGGAGCACGCGGCAGACTCGATGTCGAAGAGGGTGAAGGTGCTCGGCGCGCTGGTCGGTAGCTGCGCGGTGTCGGGGATAGAGTCCCAGACAATAACACGGGCATTTCCGGGGGCGGGGGAGTTGATGGCGATCCAGACGCTTGGCGAGAGGGCGAGGGACCGGAGGGTCAACGGTGTGGATGAGTTGGCTCCGATGGGATTCGAGGGAATGGATGTGAAGGCGGGTTGACCAGAGTACAGTGGGCCGGAATAGATGGATAGCCCGGGTTCCTGTGCCACATTCAGAGGTAATGCTAGGGAACTGGCCGAGTTTTTGAAGCCCGGCGAAGGCGATAATGTTCCGGAGGAGGAGGTGAGGAGGTTATGGAGAAGTTGTGGATTGGTTGTGGAGGTGTATTGCCCTGGGAGCAGGAGGGCTGGCGGAGACCCAGGGGTCGATATTGTGACGCCAACTAGTCAAATGTTAACGAGAGGGATGAACGAGATGGAGAGGAGACGCACTGGATGTGTTTGAATATCCCTGGAGACATTGGCCTGCATCGCAGACGATGGTAGAAGTGTTAGATGACGCCACTGAGGAAGCATTAGTATAAACGACGCGTAACACGGGTTTGAACACTCACGAGCACTGACGGAGAGGAGAACAGGTAGAACAAGCATGGCTTGCTCGTCGTGAAAGTACGGGAGATGGTGGTACGAGGAAGAGAGAGGGAGGGCGTCGGTCTCAACTGCGCATGGCCTCAATGGTGGGCTCGGGCATTGTGGCACAGGTTGCTAGAAGCTATTGTTCCACCCGCGGCCACGGGCAGTCGGTCCGTTGCCTATTGTCGAGAACAATGGAGTTTGATCTCAAGTCCATTCTGGGTCGCAATCCTCCATCCTAAGTACAATGACGGCCAGTGAGACATCGTCCCATTATCCCACGTAATCCCCAGTGCCCATGACTCGAGCAGCTTGCGAGTTGACAATATTGGCAACAGATTTATGTCCAGGACTCGAAAAGGATGGCGCTTGGAGTATCGGAGGCAGTTTCAGCCAGTTTATAGGTCCCAAGGCACGAATAGCAACAGAACGATACGGAGATCCCCAGTCGTTGGCACCTGGGGGATACGCAGGTCAAGGGGGACATGGACTCCAGAGCTGCGAACAATGGGATCGAGATGTTGTGACATGTTTACGCGCCGGCGTTACGTAAGCGGATCAGACGGGTTTAGCCGAGGTCAACTTAAGTTCAACTTCAACATCGCTAAGGTATTCTGGTGATTTCTTGGCTCTCCTGTGGCTCAAATCCTACCCCGCTTTCCTTCTCTGCGAGGAAACCCAGATCTCCCTCGGTGGCCGAAGGCACATCCATCCGGATTATATTGCCGGCATCGGCGATGGTTACTGATCGAGGCAACCTGCTCGCTCTCGAGGTGCGCCAACAACATCTTAATAGCACAATGCCCTGGTTTTTCCTTCAATCAAATGGGCATCAGGATAGCAAGCAAATAGCGAGCCAGAGCAGACTTCTCCCTCGGCTATAGCGCTACCTGTTGTACTGCGTGTTGCAGTGTAACTCGGCTCCCACTCACTTGGAGCTCGTCACAGAAGTTAGTCTGTCAGAATACTTCAAGACCATCACGGCGACTGTTTCGGCATCCTCAATACTCAGTATACTCAGGGAAGCGTACACGCCTTGCTGCCGAGCATTTAGGCAGGGAAACGACAAAAAACTCGGAGTTCGGAAGCCGGTCGTGCGTCGGAGCCTCAAATTCCTGGTCAGCACATAGTTCACAAAATTCACGGAGGCTATACGAATGTGATCTTGCTACGCTGTGAATATTATGTGGACTTTGAACTTCCAGCTTCGGCTATTTCATTCGACGTTTAAATTCGAGTCTGAGATTGCCTAGATATTATGCAGGTATCCGTTGACGCGTTCCAACGATGAGAAATCCTCATCAAATCAAAGAATAATATGAGTGTTGATGTTGATGAAACTCGGAGGCTTGGTTGGGGTACGGTGAGGTTTGCCTCAGATGCAATCAAGATGTAACTGTTGAATATTCTTACCGATGCAAAGCCTCCAAGCTTTTAGTTCTGAGAGTAGGACCAGGAGTGAGTCTTTCAACGTGGATAAGTGTCTTGAAGTGTTCGATTTTGTAGCCACAGCATTTCGTTTGCAGAGTGGGCTTGAAGTCTCAGATGTGATCGCCTTGATATAATATTCGCGGATAATGCACAACTGCAAGAATGACGACCTATTTCAACTTAAAGTGAAGAGGAAGTAAGGAAGGAACGTTCCAGAACGGAGCAAAACGAGAAAAAAGATAAATTCCGGTACGGGGAATCGAACCCCGAGCTACCGCGCTTTTCGGTTTGGTGTAATGGTTTACGTAAATGCTTACGTAATCCAAATTGAAAAGCGGTAATGTTGACCGTTACACCATACCGGAGTTATAGAGGTCCACAGGAAGGTAGATACCATTCTCAGAGAGGCCCGGAGTCCAGGGGAATACAATTTTCAACTTTTTTGAAAAACACGTTCGAAAGTTGGTTTAGTTGCACCAAAACGGATGGGAAAATTTGCACTGAGTCGAAAGGGGCTCAGGGGGATCATCCGTCATCGAGGGGTATGCATGGGATATGCTTGGTGATGAGGGGGGGGATGTAGGGCGGGACATGAGCCAGATCACGTCGAAATCCAGTGGCCGACGTTTCGGAGCCCAAATAGGGGCGAGAATTCTTCCGGCATGTCCCCATAACCTTGAATAGATTTTCTGTAGGTCCCCCAATATTTCCAGAATTTTCAGAGTGTGGGGGAGTGCAGCGGCCAGATCCAAAGATCCGTGATGGGAAATTGATCGTATTTTGATGGCGGCGGAGAAGTGATAGAATCATCCAGCAGGTCAGGCGAGGCGACTTTGAAGGGGATTAACATGACCGCTAATACCTACCGGACCCTCGTGTTCCTCGAACACCGTTTTCTTGGACAATTCTAAGGTTGGTGAATTTCGCACCGGAAACCCATATTTTGATGGCATCAATAGGGTGTTACACAGTAGGGATTTCAACCCGATTTCGAGCTCGATTTCGACTCGATTTCAGATCTGATTTCGAAGGCGGCGTGACACGGAGAACGCCGAAATCCGCGATTTCGAGCGAGCGATCAAAGTTGAAATCCTGATTTCGATTTCATCCTTGTGTCTGCTTATCATCAGCCAACCGCGCTCATCGCCTCCCGCCCATCGATCACCGCGATGAGCTTGCATATCTCTTGAACCTGGCCCCCTTAGAGGGCGCACACTGTGAGAAGGATTCGTCATGAAATTCAAGACTATTCTCGTGAATTTCAAGTTTCATGGTGTTTTGTTAGGAACCGCGTGTTGAATTTCAGTATGCACTTCATGATGCTTCAAACCACAGTATTTCGAGCATCGTGAATTCATGATGTTTCTTTTTGAATTCACGATCCTCACGAAGAGAGTCCAGATTTATATTCTAAGCACCTTGAACATGTCGCTGCCTATGATTGCGGGGTACCACGGCTTCTTCGGGGTCGTCATGCTCTTCCATTACGTTGGCGCAGCCGACCCGCTCAACGAATATATATTCCCCGCGGTCCGGAACTCGCCCAACCACAAATTCGAGGTCCTCGGCATCAATGATCTGGACCGCGCGGTAGGCACCTTTGGTGTGCGGCATTTCCAAACGATTTTTCTGGGTCAGGACACTTTTGACGACAACTGCCAAAAGGTGGATTTTGGTTGTAATAGTTTGCAAGACTTCGGAAGGTTCAAGTTTGATGACAAGCAAGAGGCGTAGCTGTCCGTAGGTGCCATTGAACTAAAAAGATAATCAGGAGCACCCGATGTGTCTCAGAAAATTGAATAAACCTTTACATGTGTCATATCGCGTGTGCCATGCTTCCCGATCTCGCTTGCATGCATCATATCTCCGCCCTTGAGCCATTGTATCTTTCCCCAGTGCTCGAGTGGAGAAGGAATCAGTGGGAGAATTTTCTGACTCGTTGTATTGTACAATGTCGCAAGATATTTTGTAATTTGGATACGCAGTGTTCCGGGGATCGGCCGAACTTCTCGTGGATGGATAAGTACACATCGCAGGATCTAATTGAAATTTTATCAAACATTTTAAACGGAGTTCGTAGATGAATAACTCACATGCTGTCAACGCCATCCCGGATTTCTCAAGCTTTCTACGACGGCGCAGGTCAAGGGAAGTGGAGAGCGAATATACAGCCTTTAATTGAAAGAGCTGTGTCAGCTCAAGAATTCGGCGATCAATACTCGCCCAGGGATGACGACGACTCTTGATTGCGGGAAGTAGTGATCCGCAAAATCGTTCCATGGGATAGGCCCAATAGCACCAACTGGGCCCGACAATCCGAATGCTTGGTGCGATATGAAGCAGCCCATGTATTGGCAGCGTGCAGACTGGGAGACGATCCAACTTGTACTGATAGTACAGTCTGCAGAACTGGTTCAGAGTTCGGAATTATTTAATGACAAAAACTTACTTTTCGAATTCTTGAACCCATTCAGCCATGCCGGTTTCGATTGTGTCAATATCCGTGGTTGAAATTTCGAACTGAAGGCACAGATAAAGCAGGCGAACCAGCGCAACGAAATGAGTATAGTAGACCGGGTGTTTGAACCGCTGCCGAAGGAGAATGGGACCGAGGGACATGGTCCAGACAGACCACGTGTCAGCAATAAAATAATAGCGCTCCTTCACGATGTCGGGGACCCGCGGTCCGAAGCAGGAAGGGATGGTGTCACCAGGACGCTTTCCCAGCTGCCCCGATGGCCTCAAAAACCGTGGGGCCGAGATGATAGTCCCCGGAGCCTTCGTCCATTCCTTTATGCTCGCCCGCCCAAAGGAGTATCAGGGTTTTGATGACATTCTCCCAGATGAGGTGCATGAAGTCGTAGGGGAATGAATGAGGAATGGAAAGCGAAGAGAGCGTGGACAGAAGCGGAACTACCTTTAATCCCATATTCCTGCGACCGCTGTTTTTCCTCAGGCGTCGTTTGTTGCATTTTCGACCATGCGCACTTGAGCCATGAGAACATCATGCTCGCGCAATGGTAAACTTCAGCGGATCGTACTGTGTACCGGTCGGACGGCGCAAAGGGACATAAAGACGATTATCTTTGAGAGGAGCTCAGAAATAATTAAAAAGCGAAAGGAATTTGAGCCGACGCACTTGGAGCTTTGATCCCGATGATTGCGCACATACGACAAGGGCATTGACTGTTATGACCCTTCATCTTCAGCAGTTTTGCGACGGCAGGAATATCTCCGAAGCCGAGGATGAGATACAGATGGAGGTTGAAGATCTGGTCGGAGACGACGTCATATGCGCGGATTCCTTCTGCAGCCCTCCACATTTCCTGCACGAACGGGTAAATGAACGAATCAGAGTCTTTTGGGTACCCCGGAATCTGGCCGATACAGAATATGTTTTCGAGGTGGAAACGGATTTCGGGCGGGAGATTGTAGAGGAAGACGATTATGGGCCAGGAGCTGTACTTCCGGCGTTTAAATGGCGCAAAACCGTCGAAGGAGATCCCGAGGGCAATGTCGCGCATATCCGAGAAGAATTTGTGGGCCAAGGTTCTGCCGTGCAAGGTCACGAATTTACGCAGCAGGTTTTGGTAGTGTGACCCGTCGAAAATGTCCTTGACCTTGCCCGGCTCCGAGACAAGTTCAGCGCGATATGTTTGTAGCACCTGGGAGTGCTCCTGGTTCGTGTAGAGGGCGACAAGTCGAGGTATGATGGGGATATAGTGGAATTTTCGCCGCGGTTTGTTTTCGCCGTCGAATCTAGCTTCGTGGCAGAAAGGGCAGCGCTGGATTGTGGAGTATCTCCCAGTGAAACACATACAGGAGTTAATACAGCAGTCATACTTGACTGCCTTCACTCCAGACAGAAACGCGATGCGCTTCTGCAAGACATAAATTGATGAAAGGTCGGCGAGTTGGGGGAAAGCCAATGATAGTTTGTCGTATGTCGCGTCCGTAACTTGGGTATCAACCTTGAAATTAAAGGCCCGAATGTCATTTAGATCCTCAGCGGAAAGGTGTTGCGCTGCGGAGACTGCTGAGTTCAATCACTCGGACAAGATAGACACTTGACGCACCAGCCCGGGCTGCCTCAGCCTCGAAAATACCCCCCAGGCGGTCATCCTGGCTTAGGCCCTTGTTGCCATGGCTCTTCGCCCTCTTCCCAGGCATCGCTCTCACCCTCTGGCTCCTCATCTGAATCCCATCCGCCATCCTGTTCATCCTCGCCCGCAAAAAAACCATCATCGGACTCAGACTCGGAGTCAGAGACATCTGCAAGCTCAGGAGGGTCCTCGATATCCATTTCGTTCGGGCTGGGCATTCCCGTGTCGTCCCAAGTATTGTCTATGTCCATCTCCGGCGCTACATCTCCCGGGCTACGATGAGGCTCGGGAGAGGACTCCAGCGGGGCTTGTTGTGAGTACTGGATGTAAAAAGGCACTCCGTGGCCACCTAAGTGGCGCAGCTCCGTGGCCTTTGACTTTACTTCGCCGCATCCACAACTGCAAAGAAATGGAGCGATTTGGCGAGGCATTGAGGATGAAGTCCGAGCGAGGATGCAGAGGGAAAGAGACAGAATTGAGAGCGAAGCGAGGGTTAAGATCAGTTTATTTCGGCGCATCGCACGAGTGCTAGACAACAGCAGCACTTGCAAGACTTAGTCGCGACTTGGCGCGCAGCCGGAAATCGGAACGAGGCCCGAGCACGTGGGCATGAAGTCATACTCCACCCGCTCCACAACTCCACCTATCAACCACCACAGCGACGGCTTCACCAAACACACCTTGCTTCCTACCCACCATCATCTTCTACACTCACGCAACTCCTTCCCATGCCAGTGGTTGACAAGAGAACCCCGCCCAGCCGCAAACGGGCACCGTCGGCTGCCCAGCGCAATACGAACAAAAACAGAGCTGACGCTGCCGCCAAGACCCAGGCCAACAAGGAAAAGGTGAAGCGGGCTGCTGCCAGGAAGGCGAAGCGCAGCGAGAACGATGCACGGGCCGCCGCACTTCAGGACACCACCAACACCGCTGGTCGCATCGGTGACGCGGGGCTCTCGCCCGAGGAAGAGATCGCCCGTTTGACTGGTACGTCATGGTTGCTTCGTTCCTATTCCCTGTCCGGTTGATCTTCCCCAGCCCGCCTCAAGTCCGCCGACGCACAAGTCCAGTCTCTCAGCCGCAAAAACAAGAAACTCAGCAAATCCATCCGCCAAAGTCAAGGGACTTCGAACGCCGACACGGATGTCACCCCAATCCCCAAGCCGAAGGGGAAGTTCAAGCTCCAAGAGGTCATGGGCCTCTTGGACGACCGCGCACTCTTCACAAAACTACAGGTACATCAGTTTTTTTTCCCGCGTGATATAGTTCTTACTTGCTGTATGTAGGCCGGAATTCACGCGCTCGCTCTCGAAGCGAAGATAGACTTTAAATCAAGCTGGTCGCAACAGGAACCCGGGACAGTCGCTAAGATATTGCGAGTGGTATGTGCTATTCTCCTCCGAGGCATACCCCTAACTGTGCTCGACAGGCCGAGGAGCGACACCCGTACTTGAGCGCTAAGCGTTTCCCACGTCACTGGGCGACATCGTCGATCCTTCAACGCTACATCAACAGTGTCCGCGCGTACAACTCGGGTAAGGTGAATCCCTCGAGCGGTGTTTCCCGCCGTCGTGAGCGGGTGACGCATGAGGGAAGGCTTGAAGTAGAGGCGGCGCGTCATCGTAAGTGCATTCATTTATGTTCTGACACTGTCTCAGTATCTTTCAGCTCCTCCCCGCCGGCGCGATAGTGCATCCCTTCCTCCCGATGAAAATGAGGCAAAGTACGTCCTATTTTGAATAATCTTTCTCTCATGTTGATCTTATGCTTCCCAAGTGGACTTGGATCCACCCGAGGATCATTTTGGCCCCACGAACGACCCGCCAAGTGTCAACGATGAAGGTCTGTTGATTTCTCTACCGGCTTTCATCGTACTCATACATTGTTTACAGCCCCCGTCGCCTCTCACTCCAGCGACGATGACGACGACTACGACAAATCGGAGAAGTGGGGAGGGTTCGGAGATGTTGGGAAGGGTGCCTCGGACAGTGACAGTGACGGCGACGACGAGGACCTGCCCGTGGCTAACGATTAATTACATTGTCATTGAAATTCATGTTGTTTTCTCCCGAATTCCTGATGTTTGATGTGGATTCCGCCGAGAATGCTGGGCCGTATCCCGCGCCCTGTAGCCATGACAGAACATACCGAATTCATCACAAAAGATCATGAAAAACGCATCGTGAATGTTCCTATATCGGTCCGGAACTTCAAAACCTCCGTTCACAATATTTTGTCGTGAAAACATGTTGAAAGGTCAGGAAATTCATGCTGAACCATCGTGAATTTGTGCACTCAAAGTCGTGAAAGACATGTGGAAATTCACGACAGTTTCTTCTCACAGTGGCACTCTTGACCAGATGATAAGTACTTTGAGATCACAGTACATTGAGTAATTACTGTATTCAAAACGATGTTTTGAGAGCAGACTACATGTGTCGGGAATCGGTAGTGGGAGGGGCGGAAGCGGGGCGGGCAACGTTGGCCGAAATCAGCAGACCACGCCAAACACTTTGATGAATCCCACGCTTTCAGCTGGCTTTGAGTGTCACATCAAGTCACGAAATCCATGCTCGAAATCCAACTCGAAATCGAGCTCGAAATCAGCTCGAAATCAAGTTGAAATCTCAACTGTGTAACACCCTAATCAATGAATTGAGTTGAACGTTGACTCCACCACTAAATAATCGGGGTTCATTCAAGGGCGACCGAAAAATACGAGTCTTAACTTGTAAAAAAATTGCATGGCGATGCGACAAACCCTGAAAAACGTTCGAGGCACTAAGAGTACTCACTACTTACCCCGTCTAAATAACTACCTTGAAAGAATTGCACATGACTTTAATTCGACTTGCCCAGCCAAAATCAGGGTGGGTCGAAGGTTCAACCATTGCACTCGGTCTTTAAGCACAGTTCTCCCCGCACGCTCGACTCGTCGATACTCACACACCGCATCGATACCACCACGTCTCTTCATCAATCATTCTAAATCAAACGACTCGAACCACGACGAACCACTCCAACTGACAAATCTAGATCCCTGCCATCGCGACAATCACGCTTGCATTTCATGACCCTGTCTTCAATCTCACGGTCACTGAACTACGACTTGAATCCTAGACAGAAAACTATTAGCAGTCCCCGACCAAGAGCAAGCCTCTAGCCGCCGCTAGCAATTGCTAGTCGTCCCATCCCTACCAAGTATTTGAGGCTCAACCTGCACGAATTTCCCAACTGTGTTTGAGCGCAGCGAAGGAGGGGTTCACCTGCACGAATTTTACCAAGTATTTCTGAGCGCAGCGAAGGGGTTCAACCTGCACTAATCTACCAACTGTGTTTGATCCCAGCGAAGTGCGTATCGGTACCCACTCTCCTTGAGCGCTGCAGCGCAGCGGAAAATGCAAAAATGCACTGAGGCCGAAAGGGGTCGCGACTTCAACAAAAATCTGGTGAACGAACGCTCAGAGTAATAAAATGCACAGGTCACTCCCAGTTCAAGTTGACTCAGAATCCCCTTCAACCATTGGCCAGGGCCCGCTGCTCGAGTTATCGTGTTGCGATTCGTTTCGCTTGGGGATCAACTCCGTTTCACAATGTGGGATCCTCGAGAATCAAATACATCGTTATTCCATTGCACCCATACATGGTCGGAACCGACAGCGATGTGAATACACAGCAAAAGACAGCAGTAAACAGCAAAGAGAAAGCAATTCTAGGCAAAGCGATGTTCTGTGTTGCCTCAAAACACATAAGCGACGTGCGCCTTGAAACTTATCCGGTCCGTGGTGTACAGATTGACCAGGCGGAGCTGCGTGACGGCGCGCACAACGGTGGAGGAGGGTGGCACCGCGGCGGAGTTGAATTGGTTCTCCTTCGGAAGAATTGAATATAGCGTGGGAGCAAAGAAGCCCAACATACCGTAAAATAAGCGTGATACGCTTCGGCCACGCTGAATGCAAGGTTAAAACGCGAGACGGGACGATGAGGGCAGTTGCCCGAGATTTGTTTGACGACTTGCGGGTATCCGGGGTGCTGCGGGAATCGGTGAGCAAAGAAGAGGATGCGGGATGACGACGAACCTCGATCGTCAAATAGATCTTGTTCAGCGAGTTGTCTAGGACGCGTTCGCGCGGATCGTCCAAGACGTCGCGGAAATCGAGAATCTCCGCGAGCGAGACGCCGTACAACGTCTGATTACCGATGGCCTTGGGGGTGAACGGTATGGTGATCAATCCCGGGAGAGGAGGAAGTACAGAGGGTATTTGGGGTTTCAGCCCATGAGCGTATTGAGAGAACACGGCACCGTGGCTTCCGGATACCTGCCGCCGACTCTCGATCTTTAGGTCGTGTATGCAGTGGTGGCACGCGGGATGCCCAGCGGCCTCCATAAGGTCATAAAAGATGCGCGCCGCTGCCTCATTCGGTGTTTCCGCTCCGTTGGTTGGCCCGGAATGAGGCTGTCGTCTCGCCGACTGGGAAAAGAAAGTAAGCCGTCAACGAAATGTTTTCTACGACTCTGCGTACCGCTGACGCACGGGACCGATGGCGAGTGGGGGAAGCTTCATTAGCAATAGTTGGGGGCATCAACTAGGAGGAACAATGAGGGCCGTCGAAATGAGAAAAAGGAATAATATATTTACACCCGGGGCGTGCGGCTGTCCATTACTATGACAGCGCGTTTGAGCGTATCGGCCTCCCATACGATTGGGAATGACGGGTGGAGGCGCGGGAACCTGGGCCTAGATGTAGATTAGGTACGGAAACCTGGTTGGAGGAAAGCGACCTACGGGGGCCACACGTGGAGAGTCGTCGCTAATCATGCTATACCTCCGGTCCGTGGTCTGCCAACGGCGATCACAATGAGCACAACTGAATCAATCTGATAGCGAGATGCTTACCGGCCTCTGGAGAGGAGGAGGTGGATAATATATAGGCTGTATTGACCAAAGCAATGTCAGATTAAGGCGATATATAAATTGGGACGCAAACGAGCCTGGGGTGCCGGACGAGGCCCAACTTGCAACGGCGGCGGTGGCCCGGGGCGAGGAAGTCCTGGATTTACATGCCCCGTAATACTTCTCTCTGGGCCAGGCTTCAGAAGCCACAAGCATCAGTCAATGAAGGCGTCAAATCCCCACCGGCCCACTCACAAAACCTGACCATGCAGACTGGGGGCGAGATCCCCGAGATGATTGAGGGCTATTGCGCTCGCGGAGGGAAACTTCTTCGAAAAGAAGGTTGACAGAGGGGAGTAGGTTACCCGCGTTTACGATCTGTGGAAATATTAGTGTGGCGTGGCCATACACGACCAATGCCAAGCATACCGAACGGTTTTGAACGGTTTGGACCAGGGGGGGAGCGCGACATGGGATGAGACGAGAGAAACCGAAGACAGGGCAGCAGCAGCAGATAATAGAAGCAAGACAGTAGTAGGAGCAGAGCAAACGAGACGTCGACGGGCGGTACTGGATTAGGAGGCTTTTATAGGACCAACTGAAAACAATGGCCCCCCAGGGCCACCAAGATACCGTCCAAAGACCGATTGGAGAAAATCGATCACGGAAAGCACCAAAGCTCAAGGTCGATCATAATGGTTGGTGGCCAACAAACATCAGCCGAAAATGGGCTTCGAAAATGGTGGTCCACAAATGATGAAAAAAAGGAAACTTGGGCCGCCAGCAGAGTGAACATCTCGGAGCAAGGGTTATTGGGCAGAATACGTTGGCTCGTGCGCGCATGAGCTATGAGTTGAAATCTGCCCCGAGGTTGGCGGCAAGAGGACCTAGGAGAGCGAAATAAACTCCGGCAGTTGCCGGAACAAAGCGCTCCGTCGACCGAAAGGAGAACAAGGTCAAGCCACCTGCTCCAGAAGAAGGTTCCAAACAATGAAATTTTACCCATGGGGACTTGAACACTTTGTGATCACGACAGATAAGACTTTAATTTGCTTTAATTATTCCCGGGAGAAGAAAAATCTGGAAACTTACAGGGCCACCCAGGCAAAACAGAGACAAGTGCATATTTGACAGACGTAGTCAAATCGGTACACGGCAAGGCAAGATCAAAATATAAAATGCGCCTAGGTCCTATTCGACCGGTGGGCCGCACGCAAAAAAAAAAGAAGCAAGCGCAATAAGGAACAAAGCAGGTGTAAATGGTACAAGGACCCATAACCACCCACACGCTAGTCCATTTTGGGAGCCCAGCTCAAAGACGAGGAGGAATTACTCGTCGATCAAACCCCATTCGGTTCAAAAGCAGACAAAATAATCAAGACAGAGCAGTGTCGGGCATGTCCCCGGGTCCGAAGCTGTCCGAAGCTTTCTAACCAGACGGGTGTCAAGGGAACGGGGAGCAACGTCCAGAAAGACGAATCTTCACGTACCGAAATACCGGTAGCGTTAGACGCTGTCAGACGGGAGGGTGCCATCGGGGGCTTTCGAGCAGGTATATAGACAGCGACGCCACGATGGGAAGTAAAACGTTTGGTTGGTAAACGGCAGGGGAAGACAAGGAGAAGTCCGATGAATTAGAAATGATTTGAGGCTTTCCGATTCCACGAAAGATGTCAGCCACCAGCGAGCCATGATGGCTGCTACGCGCCAGTTCGTACACTGCCCAGGGTGAATCGTGTCTCGAGCCGCGGCCCGGACATTCGACTTGAAGCTTGAAGCTAGCCGACAGCCATTTTACTCAGCTCCTTTCTGAATTTTGGTGTAGGAATTCGACCGGTTAACGCGAGCTGACACTTGGAGCGTTCAGTATATGAAGATGCGCGAGAGGTACCTAGGGCGCCTCATCATGCACCTTTCCACGGTAAAAAAAGTGAGGAGACTTGCTTGCAGAAAACAAAGAGGACTTGAGGAGGACCGACTCGGAGGACGTTGCCAAACAAGGCACAGCAGAGTAAATTGCAGAGAAAAAAGCGAGCGAGTCGTTCAATAGGGCTACATTTGTGTTTGAGGTGCTCATGTAATGGTGGTAGTACAAATGGGGGTTCTATAGAGCAAGGATGATTGTAGAGAAGTAGGGAAATGGAAACGGCGTAACACCCTATTCCGAGTCTCCGACCATAGGAGCTTTACTGTCCAGTGACCTCGGCCGCAGCCTTTGCCTTGCCGTTAACCAAGATCTTTTCCTTGCCGTGCGTGACGGGGATACCCAGTCGGAGAACCGCCTCGCCGACCATGGAGCCTTCAGGGTGCGGAGGCTGGAATGTCCGAAGCTGCAGCGCTACCTGCGCCTGGAACACCGCGGGCCCAGATGCTGCGGCGATCAAGCCCAGGAAGGGCGGCGACGGGTTCAGGGGGCGCGTGCAGAACTCAGGGTGGGCCTGCAGTCCGAGGAAGAATGGATGTTCTACAAGCAGGGTTAAGAGACAGCGCAGAAACTGAGAAAAACCAAGAACTGACCAGGCAACTCGAGCACCTGCATGCGCTCGCCCTTCTCGTCCTTGCCCGCGAACACGAGCCCGCTCTCCTGCAGGCGCTGCACGTACTCCGGGTTGACTTCGTACCGGTGGCGATGGCGCTCCCAGATCTTCGCGGCCCCGCCATACAGCTTCCGCGCTTGCGACCACGTCTCGGTGCCGTTCTCAAACACGGTGGGTCGGAGACCCAGCCGCATCGTGCCGCCCATGTGTGTCTTGGATATCTCGGGCATGAACATGACCACAGGCGACGGAGTGTCGAGAAGGAACTCCGACGATGTAGCGTCTGGACATATCCTCGTCAGCGACCCCAACGAAGACACACGGGTCGTACGTACCGGCTATTCCGACCACGTTGCGCGCCCACTCGATCACAGCGAGCTGGAAGCCAAGGCAAATGCCCAAGAAAGGGACCTTTTGTTCCCGAGCGTATTAATGGCGAGGAGCATGCCCTCGGTTCCTCGCACGCCAAAACCGCCAGGGACGAGAATCCCACTAATAAACGATGTGAGTTGCAATTGACAGGGAGAAAATAAGGAACTACCCGGCACCGACAACCGCACGCCAAGCATCGTGATATTTGGCAGGATTAGATTCCTGCATCTCGGGCTCCAAGTCTGACGACTCGACCCACTGTGGTGGCGGCGATAAGCGTCAATAGATACACAGAAATAAGAGGGGGTAGAACGAACGTGCAGGATAAGCTTCCTATGCACCCGGAACGCCGAGTGCTCCAACGCTTTTGTGACGGACATGTACGAGTCCTTGAGATCTGTGTATTTCCCGACCAGAGCGATAGAGACGGTGTCGAAGAGGCGTTCTTGACTGGGAGATAGATCAGACAAGTGGAATGCGGACCTGAGGTGAAAGACTTACCCAGTGGTAAGGTCTGTCCAGCGCTCCTGTAACGAATTGCCCTTCTGCACCATCTCCCTCGAGATGTTTAGCGCATCCAAGTTGAGGCGTTTGCGGAGGTAGTCGACGATGCCCTGCGAATGCAGGAGGAGCGGGACGTGGTAGACAGACGAGACGTCATGTACACCGAACACCTGCTCCGGTGCGACGTGACAGAACATCGAGATCTTCTCTTTTGTCGTCGGGAGGAGCGGCTGCGGACCGAGTAATCTACAGGCGATCTGGATCCCGTCAGCCAAATGTGCAGCTTAAGTATACGGAGAACACCGACCAGGTCGGGGAGTAGCCCGAGTCCTCGCAGGGAATGGATCGTCGTCTGTGTAGGTTTCGTTTTTTGCTCGCCGTGCATGTCGGGGACGAGGGACACGTGAATGAGCGCAAAGTTGTCATGGCCGACGCGAAACTGGAACTGTCGCATGGCCTCTACGAAAGGGGCCGACTCGATGTCACCGACGGTTCCTCCAAGCTGTCTCAGGGTCAGATGACGAATGGCTTGAAGACGCAGACCGACCTCGACGATGCAAACGTCCGGCTCTTCTCCCGTGTCGTCGACCGGGATTTTAGCGACGCGCTCAATCCAGTCCTGGATCGCGTTCGTGACATGGGGAACGATCTATGCGGTCGTCGTTCAGTTCGACGTACAGAAAGGAAGCAAGCAGTATTCACTTGCACAGTTTTTCCCAGATATTCTCCTTTGCGCTAGAAAATCAAAAGGTCAATAAATGACTGAAAAACGCGGGCAGTGGAGATCCAGATTTCGATCCAGCGGCGGCAGCGAGGTGGACGCTAAAATCTGGATCTATAATAGCCCAAAGTAAAACGACGCGAACCTCCTTCTCAATGACCTCCTTGTATATTTTCCCGGTGGTGATATTGTTATCGCGGGCCAGGGTGACATTGAGGTACCGCTCGTAGTTCCCAAGGTCGAGGTCGACCTCCCCTCCGTCATTCAGGACATACACCTCGCCTACGATGGTCAGCTATTCTATCTTTCATTCGCGCATAAAGACCGACCATGCTCGGTCGGGCGCATCGTTCCCGCATCGATGTTCATATACGGATCAATCTTGATCGCGGTGACCTTCAGTCCAGTGGTCTTGAGGAGCAGCCCGGTAGAGGAGGCTGGGTGGCCATTCAATATTGGACGGCGCGAAGACGCCAGGTCATACCAATAACGCCTTTCCCGATACCGCTGATAACTCCCCCGGAGACGAGAATGTACTTGGTCATCGCTAAGAGGCTAATGGGATGGTGGTGGGCGAAAGGAAAAGACGCGACGCGACGAGTCACATTGGGGTCACATGAAATTTTTGAGGGCACAACAAGTGCAATGTTTTGCACAGCCTTCCGGTTGCGTCTCGGTTCAATTGCCAAGCGCTTGCAACTTTGCAACCCATAAAAAGCATAAATGTTCAAGGATCTGGTCTCACTTTCTCTGAACTAGATATTCCCTATGGACCCGCCATTAAGATTCCAGGGGAGTCCACTGCTACTTAACCATGATTACGGCAGGCGGGGCCGAACCACTGCCAACCAGTTTAATGCGCGTTCTATGTCTGCGGCTTTCATCCTGTCCGGATCGAAGGCTCCGGCGTTGATATTTACGGGCCCCTCCGTGTCTTTCATTGACATGCAAAAGGGAAGCAATAAACCCATCGCCGTTCAAACCCAACAGGAACCAAAGTCCTGCTACACGCCCGGCGAAAGAGGCCGGCCCGTCGGGGATGTCCGATGACACTGGTCTGGATCGAGATCAGAATGGAAGCCCCAATTATGTAGCCCATTTCAAGGACGCATGCAGAGACGATCCCAGATACGTCCGGGGGTGTATAGGTGAGAAGGCTTGCGGATAAAGCCTCCCACAAGGGCGAGAACACAAATTAGGCCCTGTGACGAAGCCATTCTAATGCGCTGAGACCATGGTTATGTAAATGAATAATGAGCTGAGTTATACCAGTCGCTGACTCTGCTCTGATCACCAAATTTTAGCCCAGATAGATAAGCTGCCAGGGAGCTCACAACGAGGAAAGAACCAGCAAATATGAGCTGATCAGCGCTGAGCAACCACCCACTTCGGCTCTTTGGGAATATTATGCACAGATATATGGGATGACAGTAAAGCCAGGGCACGAGTTGTTGAACATATCGAGGACAAGGGAGAAGTGTAAGATAGCTAGGAGCAACATTTTTTACAAAATTTTGGGCCGCTTCTTTAGAACGTCAAAGCCGGCGGTAGTAGGTTGCAGAACTGGCAATAAGGTCAGAAACAGAAAACGACATGGTGGTGTATCCCGGTGTGGGATACAACGTGAGCTGCCGTCATCTGTAAGTTTGCTAGATCTATGCCCCAAATTTGTTCGAGGAACTCTAGAATTCGGATGTACTTATGGGAATTTTGGAAATGACGGCGAGAGGATCCTGGTATTGAATATGCAGACCAAGTCCAAGACGAACCGAAAGACAAGCCCGACGCGTGCTAGATTGGTTTTGAGACATATTCTCATTGACCGACGCTTAGTCGTTCTCGTTGGATCATTGAATGAAAGCGTAGAGAGAAAACTAACCGAAGCACAGCCACAGTCTGTAAGAGCATTGGCACGTGATAAATCGCCACGATCTGCGCGACCAAGCACAACCACATCTGGGAAAAGGGTAGTTGCTGGGTAGTGCGCGGGAGGGCCGGGTAGAGCCATAGAGCCAGAGCTACCCCCCCCTTCTACGGAGTAGCTCGGTAGAGCCCCGTAGAGCTCGGCTGTCCGCGTGTTTTGGATCATTGATGGATTTTTGACGGATGGTTTCTTGATGGTTTCAAAACATTCCGCAGCCTTTCGCTTATTTAGATAATAGAAAGCGGACAAATTCGCTCGAATAATTGGGGGAAATAGCCTATTGGTAGCATGCCTCTGGTGTACAATACAGCGGGAAGGAAAACTACAGCAAAATCAAGACGAACGGAGCCAGAGGAAAGTATCCATCGGTGCACAGCAGAAGGACCGGAGCTCCAGACTTGAAGTTCATAGTTTGAGGTTTTGCTTGGAAAAAAACAGAGAACCGGTTGAGCCAGCCAGTAGATGCAGGATCAACTTGACGAGTACTTGAGGTCCGAGTAGGCTAGCCAGCTGAGGCCCAGGAAACTTGAAGGATGCTTGGTGGGGAACAGTGTTCATCTCATACTGGAAAAGGCAGAGGCAGAGCATAGGGAGTGGAAGTGGGAAGGAAGAGATGGACGGAGCGCTGGCAGAACTTATGACTTTGTAGAATTTTTTTATCAGGGCGTGCTCGGCTCCGAGGTGCATGTGAAAAGCGACGTGCTATGGGGCACACTGTATTAGCAAGCATCTACGATAGGGCGGTAGAGCACGTTGGACTCTACCGGAGATGAAGCGACGCTACGCGGCTCTACGCGGAAGACTTGGCGCTACCAGTGTCTACCGAGACACCGCCACCTCTACCACGTGTGCGGCGCTCTACCATCCAGAAACCGTTTGAAAACCTGTTTCCAGATGCAACGTGATCTATAGGCGGAAGTCACTCCTTGTTCTCTCTCTTCCGCACCACGACCATCTCCCAATTTTCCCCTCAAACATTTCCGTCCGCCAAAAGAATGTATCTGCCGCAAAGCACGCCTCACACACCGACCCCTGTCGACGCCACCGTCCCATCTCAAGTTGTCGCGACGCCGCCGCGTTCACAGCCAAAGCAAGTCCGCCTAATAATATGTCAAACTCTGATTCTCATCAAGTCATCCTGGACTTGTATTACTTCCTCGGGACTCATTCGTCGACCTCCAAGCTTCAACTACGCCATTGAAGGCACCTCAAGCTGTGATCCTTCGCCTCACAATATTATATTCCGCACCGCACGGCCATCCGCCCATGCCCCACCATCCGGTCTCCCACTCCACTAGAGTCCTCCCTCCCGTCCATACCACTCGAGAATTCTGTTCGTCGTAGTGATCGGACTACCCGTCTCTGCTAGGGCCCACATATTTTTCTGCTCTGCTCTGGATTCTATTCTTCGAGCATCACCGTGTCAGCCTCGAGCTTCAAAAAGTGTTCAAGCCTCGAGCATCAACGTATAAGCCTCTTCAATGGAACCTTTGGTTGACCTCGCTTCCCTTATATTTCGGGGTCTATCCTGGTTTAACTCTTCCTCTCTCGATTGGATTCTCTTCTGTTAGGGCCTCACCAAAGTGGCACCGCAGACGCCTCTTTCTGGCTCGCTTTCTCCCATCTATTTCCTCGAGCTCATCTTTATCTCGGCATTCATTCCGTCTCACCTGGAATTGTATCGGCTTTCTCCGCTGGACTCCCTACTGTTGAGCATCACCGCATTAGTCTCGAGCATCGAAACGTGTTTATGCCTTGAGCGGCACCGTATAAGCCTCGTTTTGGCCGGCTCTTGCTCTCATCTGTCTCCAGGGGCTCATTTCTCTCCACCTCTTCGGCCGATGTCCATCTATTTTTTGCTCTGTGCTCTGGTCCCTGGATTTCATTCTCTGACCATCATCGTGTGGGCCTCGAGCATCAACTAGCGTACAAGCCTCGAGCAGCAACGTATAAGCCTCTGTCCAGATCTGGTTCTATTCCTATTTGGCTCTATCTGTTTCCCTCGCTTCTGCTACTCTTCTGTCCGTTCCGGCACTCTTCAGCATTTACACGAGATATATATTGAGGTGAGTCATTTATTCCCAGGAAAGGTTGGAGCATTTGTTCCCTCCTCGCGTTCCCTTGCCGCGGGTCCTGGGCTTACACCTCACACTTTATTGTGTGGTAACCAAATTTCAAAACACGTTAAATTATCATTTTGGACATAAATAATATTTCCAGTTCAGGTCGACATGTACCGCAGTGAGAAAATCACTGTGATAGGATGTGTTCGAGATATACAGTTCAAACACGTCAGGCGAAACACGTACACGGACAGGATGAAATATTCCGCTTCGACCGGTCCGGCAACTTGTAGTTGCCGTGCCGACGATGACCCGACCCTGTTGAGTGTCAAGTGAAGAATAGTAGTAGAATATTCCAGACGACGTGTATTTGTGAACTAAAATGAATGGCAGCATCCGCGCTCAGTGGCGTTTCGACTGAAGTTTGAGGGTCGGAATGCTCTGCACTGCGGAGTAAGAAGGCCATGCAGATTTATTCCGGTCCGTCCGCTGATGCGGAGAAACTTGGCATATTCCTACGGAGAAGTTCCACACCGCCACACATTAGTCTCCTCTTCTTCAATGCATAGAGTAAATGCAAGCAATAAAACTCATGAAGCCAGAGTGATACACGTGCTAGCAACCAAAATGGCGACCATCATAATTAATTCAGAAAAAAAAAAGACAAATAAAAGCAGTTGCCAGGGTGGCAAAGGACGGAGGAAGAAAAAGGTACGGATTTCTCGGTGATCCCTCGGCAGAAGAGCGGTTCGGCAAATCACAAGGTCGACAAGTAAGCGAGCGTGACCATTCTCCGTGTACAATTGTTGAGCAGTGCCCCCACGGTCTTCTGTGCTTACCACCATCGCGATTTTCGGTCTCCTCGTCTAGGACTCCTCTCGTCCTCTGGGTGATCTATTCCCACGTCCGCACTCTCGGTGCCACGTGCAACGGAAGGAAAATGCACACTTTACCCGTCGCTCTTTTCATTTGGGCCATTTCCCACTTTGGTTCGGTGCATGGCTATGTTCCCCGGCAGGATTCACCTGGCGGTGCGTGGAGCTTATCGTTTTTATTATCTTCATCTCACATCCGCTGTGTAGGCTCACCGACGGAAACCGCTGTGTCGGCGATCGTCACCCCGTTGTTCTCCTTCAATAAAATCACCGAGATGACCACATGCATCCCCGCGACAATAGCTTGGTTCTACAGCCCTGTGTTTGGCAGTGATTCTTCAGACTTGACGCTGTCTATCACAAACAACAGCGTCCCGCAACCTTCTCCACCATCGGTAACCACCATTGGAACGTTCTCCTCAGTTGGAGCCAGGGCCGTCTACCGCAACCGGCGTGATATCTTCACGCAGGAAATCACCAACATCGACCCGTCAACGGGCAGCTATACGTGGCCCAGTGTCAATGTGTCGGCGGGATGGTATGCTCTCGAGGCATCATTCCCTGGCACAACTACCATTAACTCCGTGTCTTTCTACGTCGTCAACGGGTCAGACACTTCGTGTCTTGGCACCGTGTCCCCCTCCTCGTCCTCATCTATCCCGAACCCGACCTCGTCAGGCACCCCCACATCCAGCGGGGGCTCCGCCTCTACCTCTGGGATAACTCTACCGGTGAACGCAGCAACGACGAAAGTAAACCGCGGGGCAATAGCAGGAGGCGTAATAGGAGGTCTTGCAATCCTTGCCGCGGTCGTGGCAGCATACTTTTACCTTCGGTATGCTTCCGCGTCCGGCGTCTCAGGGGCTTCCCCGGGAAGGCGGGGTACTCGCAAGTGGGGCGGTCTTGACTCCACCGACTCCAAAGCCAGGGCATACCCGTCCACGTCCCGGAATGTCGGCGGCTCTGGTCACCACTCGCAGTCCGACTCCGTTGGCCCGATGCTGTCGCACGACAGCAGCGTATATGTGATCGGGAACGTGGGCATAGATTCGCGACCGTCGCGCATACAACACGGCTTGGAGGAGGAGGAGGATGAGGTTAACTCCTACTTCTCCCCTTCGCAGGAGAAGTTTTCTTCTCCGACGTACGGATCACCACCGATAAAATCCCCCTTCTCTGACTCGGGCATATCGAGGACGACGCTATGCCTCTGGACATCATATCCCCCCTCCCCGGAAACTCCGTCACCCGTAACTCTTCCACCTCGACGTCCTCTTACATGAATAACTTCAGTCGCCCGCGCTCGCATCCCAGCTCCCCATACTCGGCATCGCCCACCTCACCCGTGGCAGAGGCGCCGTTCAGCAACAGCGCAGCCAACAACACCACCTCGTCGCTGAACCACCCCGAATCGAGCTACCCGCCCTCGCCGAGCCCCGCGTTCCCCTCCGGGACCTCGCAGACGGCCACAGAGTCCCCGGTTCCTCGCCGCGGCTCCGCAGGCGAGCCGCTCGCGACGGGCTCGCGCCGCACGCCGCGCAAGCCCGTGCCCCAGTACAACCCCACCGACCCCGCGCTCACGTCAGCGTCGCCCCCGCCCCCGCTCGCGGCCCACGACTCGGCCAGCAGCAGCCGCGAGGGCAGCCTCCGCAGCGGCCGCTCGGGCTCCGGTGCGCACGACTGGCCCCAGCTCAGCCACAAGGCCAGCTTCGGCACGGAGGGGCGGCCGGTGCACTACCTCATCCCCGACATGCCGCCGCCTCAGCGCGATTGACGGCTGCTCGCTCGGGGGCTCGGTTTCTCTGTGGACTGTACATGTCGGCGCCTACTTATCCGTTACCTTATCCACTTACTTCTGCTTTTCCCCCTTCATTGGTGTTGTGCCGGATGGATGGATACGCGCTCCAGCCAGTGAGATGCGGTGTGGGATTTGATATTTCCGCATATTTAACCCCTCATCCGTTTTTTGGTTCTCACACACATATGTACCTGCTGTACTTTATCGCATCCAACCCTACTCATTGCATGACCACTGACATCCTACGTATGTACATACCACGTCGTCAATTTAGCCCGCATGTTTTTAATGTTTTCTATTCCACTCACGGAGATTTCTGACGCCCTCGACTTGCGGCCGTTACGACATGGCCCATGGATAATCGATCAACGTTAACGTTGGATGATCCGGCTTGAAGTTACTTTGCCAGCGTCGAGTGTGGCTGTGTTGCAGCCTATTTATGGCAGTTCGACCTTTGCCTGCGAGGAGGCGCGAATCGACGAGCTCCCAGTTATCCTCTTTAGCTTGCCTTCCGGTCAGTAAATTCTTCCGAATTACGGCCTCGTTCAGCTTCCTGTGGCGCTCGAAGTTCCGCTTTGGTGGCGCTGAGTCCCCTGCGCGATAGCGTACACAGACTATCCCCAGCAAGATCGCGAGCAGAAAATAATCAGCTGGGACCGCATGTGGGTCTGATAGTCCACTTTAGATCTGGCCGGAGTCCGAATGAATCTTTCAAGCGAAGGATCTTCTCTGCACGGTGGGCGCGAACGTGTGTCTAGTGTTCTCGCGCCGTCTTCTCCAGCTGGGCTAATACCGACGCATGTACACCCCGGCGGCTGTTTATCCTCTGATATAAACTCCTGGAGAGAGAATTGTGGGCTCTATTCCAAGGTCTTACTAGGCCTGACTCGGAGGTTGTCAAATTTGCTGTGGCTGCTTCAAAAATCAGAAGGGGGATTTTGAGACAAGAGTGCGAACGTTCTTATGGTTTCTGGGGCGTTCTGGTCACCGCCGATGCCAAGTGGCTGCTTGCCGCCGGGATCCGCGGCTATTTGGACTGGCTGTATTGTCATGCGACGCAACCAATTTCGTACATGTTATATCCACATCGGCACTGGTCGACAGCGCCACCGCTGCGTGTCCATCGTTCTGCGCGCGTCCAACCGCACCGCGCGTGCCTTTGCTGCTGCGCCGGACCTTGGCTTGGTCAATACATCGGGGATCACCAGGGTCGCTTGTCGCTTAGTCTTTGTATGTGCCTCAGGCCACTTGCCTGAAGCCCCACAGGCTCCCGATTCAGTCCTCATTGTCCTCCCCTAGATCTCGGCCAAAATACCTCAGTTCCGCGCGGCGTGCAATTTTTTCTTCCTGTGCCTCTGCGTAGTCGGCTAAATACATATATGTCCGCTCCTGGGCCGTGAGGAGTGGCGCCAGGGCTGACTAAAGAGCCATGCATTTTGAAACCCCGCTACAGACGTCCGACGTCCTCCTCGCGTGTGCGCGCGGCGATGACACGTCTGGGACGTTGGAACCACTGTCCATCTTCCCCGGCGCGGCTTCTGGGCTGAAACCTGGACCGATGTCGGCTATGTTCTGCTGCTTGCATGCGGCAGTTTCCAGGACCATGTCATCTGACGACGGAATTCCCGTAACAGAACTCTGCTCCCCACTCGATGGAGAAAAAAAGGCTGGCTTTGAGCCAGATGGAACGATGGAGGATATCTGATGTTCATGACTTCTGCCGTCTTTGGGCTTCATTTAGAACGCGGAGCGTTGACAGCTTCTGACGGGGTAAGGCATGTTTTTCTTCTGACTCGGTACGCTTCAAGGCCTTGAAGCAGGCCCCCGGTCACTACCTTTCTCGGCGGTCCGGAATAGAGTAAATCAAGCCTCCAAAATGAACCCTTTCTCGAGCCCCCAGATAGAGTAAAACAATCGCAGAATCGTCAAGGCCGGGTCCACACAGAGTAAATCGCGCTGGGCGCGAGATTTTTTTTGGCCCTAACGGCTGGCAGACCGTCAAGAAAAAGAATTCGGGTAGCACTGGTGAACCCCAATTCGACGCGCAAGTTTGCCAATCACCCTGATCGACCACTTGGGGCTCAAATGCGCCAGAAAGACAGTTGGAGAAGAACAATTAGCTTTTTTGCGCCCAATGTTCGTCCGAAATAGAGTAAAACAGCCGTTGATCGGCAATTTTCTTAGAGTAAATCAGAGATTTTCGAGGGTAAAAAGCGGACCGCCATGAAAGGTAGTGGCCGGGGGCCTCTTGAAGCTTACGCGCATGCCCGGAGGTACTAGCGAAAATGCGATCATGAGCCCCAAAAAGAAATCCTGGCTTTCATTTACCCATACCCTTTCCCCCCGCTGACCTTTTCACGCGTGTACCGTGCTCTCATGCTTTTAATCTCGCTTGCTGCACCTCGAGCCCTCCGTCACCTCCCCGTCGCTCCAGCCGTCGACTAAAGAAGGATACTGTCACACTTAGGAAAATACTTGAAGGAGACCGCCGAGAAGCGGGTTCCATGCCCTGTGCCGTAACTAAAACTAAATCGAGCAAGATCTGTAGGGGAAAATCTCTCGCCTGAATGGGTATGTCGATACCCCTGGCATTCTATCGTCACCATCTCACACACACGGGTGGAGATGCGGGCGGAAATGCGGAAGATTTGGACAGCACGACGAACCAAGCCAAACTGCGCGCAGGAATGAGGCAAGGGATAATAAATTAAATGCTAGTGGTTTTACAAGCTTGCATTGTATGTACTTGAGAGATGATTGTTATTATATTACTGAAATATAGGTGTGCTTGGTCGTTATGACCATCCATCCGGTGTACGATGCCGCAGCGGAAGCGGGATCCAGGGCTTCCGTCGTGCTTTGGAATTGCTGGTATTCGAGAGACCGACTTTACGTATCTTGGCCAATCTAGGATCATCGTCGGACAAGAAACGATTCCGGGGCTGGAAAAAAAAACGTACATTCGGAGACCAGACCATGCGACCGTCGCTGCGAGCGCCGTGGCGAACCCCGTCATGCCGTAGAAGGCCCAGGGGTGACTCTCGATATGGCTCATCAACTAGTATTACGAGGGGACGCATGATGAGAATCAGGGAAACGGGGCTGAAGAAGGCGTACGTTCATGCCGAAGAGACCAGCCACCAACGCGCCGGAACCAATTCCCATCGTCATTATGGAGACCTGATGCGACGATTAGCCAAATATCGGCAGAGTTGGGATGTCCATCAAGATACCTTCAAGTCAAGAGCCAATAAGGAATTGCGATTAGAATCTAGTATCAGTTCAACAATTTCTTGCGTGGATTGGACATTGGTCTAGACGCGGGGAGTTAGAATTTATGATGATGGCCCGCCGGACGAAGCCGGAACCTCGATGGTTTCTGTCTCGTTGACAATCTCCTCGACTTGCTTAGAGAAAGATTCTAATAAGACCTCGAGATCTTCGTGATCGTCAAGTTCTCTGACGATGTCGTTTTTCTTGTCCGTGAGGTACATGGCAGTCAGGTCGTCGTCTGGTATGGTCCATCAGCTCCAAATTCAGGTGACTACCTAGGAAATACAATGAACCTTGTCCGAGGACTTCTTCTAAAGCTTCCTCAACCTGTCAGAAAATGTGGGTACATGATTTAGTCGGATAGTGGGACAACGAACCAGCTTGGCCCTATTTTGGAAGCTCGCGAGCCGCCTGGAATAATGTAACAGACGTTTAAAACGATCATGGTCGATATCATCCTCTAATTCTGCAAGCAAGCCGCCGACGAGGTTCCGGATGAAGACCATTTCAGCTTCGAGGGCACTGAGGACCGAAAGCAGGATCGATTCTAACGCGCTGGAATTTTTTCAATCAGTCGAGCACGGGAGGTAGAGGGAGAAACAAAAGTTACCGGAATTCATATGGTGAGCCCGATCCTTTGGTTTTGAGATTGTGCTAGAAACGTTGGCGTCAATGCCCATGAAATGTAGGTAGGGAGCGTCCAACTTCGAGGTGATATAGAAATACAGAATGCAGTCGAGAATCCGCAGAACCATAGGTGTCGAATAGAATTACTGTATCGGCCTTTACAAGGGCGCGAATGTGTAGGATATTTATCTAGAAAACTATCATTCACCACGATTAACACGGGACGATGAAACATACAAGAATGGCTTCTTTTCGAATGAGGATGGTCGGAACCAGATTAGGCACCCTCGAGTCAATTTTCCGCAAGTCTCGGGGCTGTGGCAATCAGAAAAGTCAAATATGGGGCAGAAAATATTTGCACTCACATTGAGCCGATGTTCACCACAAAGATCCGACTTTTTAAACTGTCCGGAGATTGTTTTCACGTTTCCTTGGGACATTTAATCAAAGATCCGCCCGAGGGTTTATTTCTGCGTACCCTCTGCATCCAGCACAGTGCCTTGGTCGCCAAGCTCAGTAGGCCACTAGCGATGACGAGTTGAGTAGCTCACAGCGAAGCATTAGATCCGTTGGTTGACGACCTTTCATGACCTTTTCCAGTATGGCCGCTCTCGTCGCTTCCTCCTGGATATCGGACAGGCCATCAAACTCGACTGTCCGCGACCCTCTCGGCCCCCATGCAAGATTCCGGACCATCACGCGGGGTATTGACCCCGGGTTTATCTGAGCCCTACACCGCCCCGAGGACAACAGGTGCCAGCTCACAGGGCGCGCGGGTGTCGGTGTCGTAGAAAACCGGCGACTGAGGGTAGGAAGTGCATAGCAAGAGCTGGACACCTGCGAGCCGCGAGAGATGGAGATGGGCGCAGACAGAGCGCGAGCGGAGGATGCCAGTGCCGCCTTTACATGCTGCGATGAGAGCCTCCAAACCATGCGCGATTCGCAAAGCAGGTTCGCAGTGAAAAATGAGCCGGTTGATCGGGCCGGCGTGTGACGCATCATGCACGTGAGCCGTCGCACCGAAACCTAGCTTTGAATTCCCCACATTTCCGCTTGCAAACTCTGGGGTACAAGTGACCTCCCAGGCGAACCGATACAATGGCGCCTATGAAAGTTCTTGCATTTGCCGCGGCGTTCTGTCCGACATATAGAATTGTATTCGCAATACTCCCCGCCTCAACTTCCTTTTTCCGGCTCTTTGTGCGCCCTCTAGATCTCAATTACTATCGGTCAAGTGCATGAGCATGCCCTGAAACGGCCGCCGGCGCTAAACCGATCGTGTTCTTGGAACTGATCCCTCCCCACTGCCTCACCAAGCCTGGAAGCAGCGTGTCCTGGAACTTGGCCACTCAATTACATCTCAGTCGAAAGCGGTGTGATAACGTGTTTGGTCTTCCAAATCGGACCTTGCCGTTTTGTGGGCCCGAACCAGATCAAACATCTATCTCGAGGCCGCTATGGAATTACATATATAACCGATCGGTGCACCCGCTCTTCACTCTCGACTGTTTCCTATGTCATGACCTTGTGTTGACATCGACTATCGTCTCTTCCGCTCTAATATGTCTGAGACTCGACGACTTCTGGAGGCGTCCGCTGCCCTCTCCCAGCTCCTCCGTGCCAATGGCATCCCGCACGCATTTTATGGAAGTGTGCTTACGGCGGTACTGGCAAACAATTCTCATAGTGATGTGAGTCGTAGGGTATATACTGCTGGACCGGCTGCTGACTTCTACCAGGAGATTTTTTGTCTCGTCGAAGGCGGGCAAAATCAACCTCATGCATTCCGCCGGGTGCGAGACGCCTTGACCGGGAACGGGGATTTCACGATAACTCATTCGCCATGGACTAATCGGTGCGAAGAATGTTTAATCTTGTTCCATTACAGCTCATGAAATCCTCAGGTTGCACGTTACGTACCGACGGTTCATACCGGCCATCGAGGTAAGTATTCTTCCCCTCCTTCTCATTCCCGACCAACGGCACACGACCTCGGAGATCGAGATCCTGCCTGCTGGGGAGACCGGCCCTCGGCATCTGGACTCCACCACGGTCATGAAAATGCAGGGACTTCCCTTCTTAACAATCTCCGAGTTTATTCGCAGCAAGCTGAAGACTTGGATGATGTACGCTGTAACCGCGGCCCGTGATCTCATCCCTTTTGCCAGCTAACATCCCCGATAGTCGGGCTGAGGATCGTGACGCCCAGGATATATCTTACGTGCTCTCTCGCTACTGGAATCGGGTGGACATAAATCGGATTCCCGAGACAGATATGAATCACTTCGTATCGCGTAACACATCGGTGGGCCCGGCTTGGGCGGCTGTTAGGAGGAAGTACGGAATGTATGTCCCCAAACACGCGGATGGGTCCTTGATCTCTGATAGTGATTCTGCGATCTTCGTCAGGTGATGGTTCCCGGAGCGCGCTTGCCGTCGGCCTTCTGTTATATGAGGTCACTAGGGGGAAATAAAGATCTGTATACGATTCAGACATCTAAAAAAGTCCATGTGTCCTTCCAAATTTCTGCCGACAATCCAGCGCTCTCTTCTGAGGTTCGGCAACTGAATGACATGTTGTCGGTGAATTTCGGCCTGTCACATCTCTTGTCGGACGGTTCGGATAACGGCGGCCAGTCTCCGATGCCACCTGACCCGCTTCCCTCTTTCATCTTCTTTCTTGCGCAATGAGGTAACTTAGGTTGACCCCGGGCGCTTGCCGGTAACCGACTGAGTCGCCAGTTTTAAGCTATCGCCAGGCAGCATACCATACCAAGCCGCATCCTAGCTTCTGCGTCGACGATAGATGTATCCAGTACGTACCCCAAATAATGGCATTCTGCCAGGGTCCTTACAGTGGCGCAGTGGCGTTCTCTAACATTGTTTAGGGCCATACTTATTAATATTGCACATCCAATGATTCGGCATTGACCTGTTCTCATGTTCTTATGTTCTCTGTACCTGATTCACAACGAGGACAGATGACGGTGGCGCCAACGATGAATTTGCCTCGAAAAGGAGAATAGCTGCTTGCGGCAGGCCCTCAGGGCTTATCTTGCCGCCCTTATCAGTGGGGTTGATTTAATTATGTCCCCCACAATCTGATCGATCGCACTACATAGATCTCAGGTCTCGGGTTCCAGGTTTGAGGGTTGACAAGATCTAAGCATTCTTTACAGTCTTCGAATTTTCTTATCTACGACAACCTATTTCGACCATACAGTTGGGTCCGCATTTTACCCCGAAATTTGTTCATCCCGACCATTTCACCTCTGATTCGGCTATCATAGGGCTGCATAGAAGACATTTAAATCTGCCGCAACCAGCCACAGAAAAAACATACCAATGGCAAGTGTCCCGAATCTCCGATGAATTGACGAAATTTTCGAATTTCAGATCGTGATATTCTGGGCCCTGTTCCGTCCCTGCCAACATAATGCTACGTTCATTCTGATGAGAGGGTGAGCCACCTCTATTAATACGAGAAGAACAGGCACCGACGCCGAGTTCGCTTTCGTGGTCAGAATCGAGGTCGTTCCCCCAATCGGAGGTTGAACTGCTGCTGTCAGTGTCAGATTCAGATGACCAGTAGTCGTCCTCTGGGGTGTTCAAATATGATAGGTGCTCCTCGATTTTGCTGGTCCAGTCCAAAAGAACTTCGTCGCCGTCGAGGAATTCCGTCTCAGGGTCCTCGTGCTCTCCCGAGGAGTGGGGTGCAGCGCACTTGAGATGCTAGAACCCAACGCGCCTTTAGTCCATCTCATCCTCAGAATAAAATATAGGGGCTTACGAAAGAGAGGAAGTTCTCGTTTAGGAAGCGGCGAGAGCAAGTCGCACAAAAGGGGTGGCTCGAAGACGACTGGACGTGCTCCGAGCGGGCGTCGACATCGACAAAGTAGAGATCGCACTGGTTACAATGAACGTCCGTCGAAAGATGACTCGTCATGGTGGGTGGGGGTAGAAGAATGGAATGGGGAATGGAATGAAGGCCCTTGCGAGCTGTACTTGTACCCTCAGGCCATGTTTCACTTCGGCAAGTTTACTTCCGCGGTCGGATATTGATTTGATCGAAGACGGTTCACTTTTTACTGCCGTTAATTATGAATAAGCTTCCCGACGATCGCTCGCGGCGGATCAACTAGTTATCAAACTTCTCCGTCCAGATTGGGAATGTATGTGCCCTGAGATATTTAGAACCTTCGAAGGCTACTTTGATGTGCTTGAAGCTCAGTAGTCCAGTTGGGGGAACGAGCTGGAGAGCCACATTGCGTTAGTACGAGGGAGCCTACCCAAAAAAATTGCCTTTCGGCATCGAAAATTCAGACGCTGACGTCCTCCGTCGAATGCTGCGCCAAAGGCCCATGGCCCGAGAATGAAAAAAAGTAGTTTCAGTACATGTTCGCTATTGTCAAATCAAAGTCTCTAATCTTTTGGTCAATGGGTATGCTCAGAGCCGGAGGAGCGGTGAGCCATCCATACCTAGTGGAGAGGGGACTCTCGGAGAAGGGTTTGCTGAGCTAGGTTGCGAACTTTCTGTTCCAATTGAATTCCTTTACGAGGAAAATAAGAGGAAAATCGGAATGAAAAAGGCGTGGTGATTCAGAGAGGGAGAGATGGTGCAGCTGTACTAGAACAATAGTTCCGGGAACGTCCGCACTGATGTCCTGATTGATCCGGATTTGCAAGACTCGTGCCTTTTTTATAGTGCTTTGTTATTATGTAATCGCGGAGTTTGAATTTCCTTCGGCCAAACCCGCAATCCCCTTGTGCAAGCTTCCTGCCTGTTAAAATGTCACAAAAACCTTCTGAAACCACTCAGTACTTATAAAAGAGGCTGTGGAATATTATGGAGTATTAGAAGGCCATTCCATCTCATTTGAGAAATATTATTGAAAGTTGATTGCGTAATCACGCGCCCAAATCATCGTCCCGTTTTCCAAATTTCGGAGACATCTTTCGAGATTTTAAAGAGACAGACCTTCTTACACAGATCAGGCAGCCCACTCTATGTAGAAATTCCATGAAATATCGCTTCCCACGCAAAGCGCATTTCGCGGCGTGAATTTTAATTCCGCGATTACATAATAACGGAGCACTGTGATCCAACCCCCGCGGTCACGGTAGGAACTAGACTACCTTTTGCCGCCGCCAGCCTCAGCGCTCAGCGCTCAGCGCTCAGCTTCAGCGTTTTGTGGTCGACGAAGTTAACCAGAACCGCGAGGCTGGACTTTTGGCAATATCCTCGAACTTCTTACGTCTATGCATCTTGCCCTCGCCGCCTCGTAGCGCACATAGTCAGTTGCAGTCTAAAGGCGTCTAACGAATATACCAAGCGCCAAAAGAAGCTTGCCTCAGGGCGAAGACACGTCCACGGAAGTCCACGGATGGCTAGAGTCCTGCGGAACGAAAAAAACACGCGTTCTTTGCTGCACAAAGAAGTAAACGGCATGTCCCCTGATCGATTGCCAAAAGCCCCAAAGCTTAAATGACAGATGCAACATGAGGACGCATAAAAGCTAACAAGTCCTAGAATCAGAGCCTTTCAAACTTTCAACCTCTCCCCATGTCTCAAACTGCGTGTCCAAGTCTACTTTCAAGCGGCGTTTGTGACAGTCTTTCATGCCCTCACCGCCACGACGTATCCAGCTGCGAACTCTGCAATCTGCTTTTTGCTTCACCGGCCGAGTACACCCTTCATGCCGCCACCAAGCAACACCTCAACAAAATCCAAGGCGAATTTGGAGCCATGCTGTATTGCACGGTGTGCCAAAAATATGTTTCCGGGATGAAGAACTGGGTTTTGCACGTTGCTAGTGCCCGGCACGCTGCGGCCGCAGTTCAACGCGGTTTACGCCCGGACGTCGACCCGGAGGAGCCCGAATTCATCCCTGGCCACACCCTTTGTCCGACATGCAACTCACACATCCCCGATCGGAATTGGGCCCGCCACCCTCTTTCTCCCAAGCACAAAGACCGCGAACAATTCATATCGTTCCGCACGGCTTTGGATGAGGCAGAAAAGGATAAAAATGGTGTTTCCGTCTCGGGCACCTTTGATTTTGGCATCCTCGACCTGAAGGATGCGAAATCCGGCATGGCCATCCGTCCAACAATTCATAACGCTACGCCGGCATCGAAGGTGTCCCTCATCAGCATCACTCTCGCGTCGGGGAAAGGAAGCCGTACACTGTCCCCGTAAGCCAGTTCACTGTGTCTTTCAATGCCGCTAATCTGTTCCAAGGTTCTCGGTCAGTCTCAATGGCCCAAATCGCATGATCGGTTACAATACGACGTACGCTTTCGCGGTCACACTGCGCCAAGAGCACAACGGCAGAGCTGAGGACCGACTCGAGATCCTGTTCGAGGACTTGCAACTCAAGAAGCGCTTCATCATCGCCCGAATCCTGCGCGTCATTGTGGGGAATCGCGCCGACCACGACTTGCTGCGGCCCATCGCGCCGTACGTTCCTCGCAAGCGCACCGCGAGGCAGCCAGAGACGGACATCGTCGAGGGCGTTTTGCCACCGTCCTTGAAGGCCGTTCCTTACGTTGTGCCTCTGCCCAAGGCTCCTATTCCAAACAATCTCGCTTCGGCGCTGTCGACGGGCAATACAGCGAGCATCGTGGCCAATCTTCGCCGACTGTATCTGCCGCCCATATTGGACAGCAATACCTACGCACGCCATTTCAAGTACTTGTTGTGGATCGAAGAATTTCGTATGGAGTGAGTTATTTTGTTCGTCAGCCACGTCTGTACTCACTCGTTTACAGGCGCGACCTCGAGCATTACGATATTCCCAACGCGAAATTGTCCGGCCACAATCATTTTCATTTGTGGGTTCCTCGTCCAATTTCTCGACATTACCTGACCAATCCCCAGCCTCGACGTCCCTGGACTGGCCGAAAAGCGCCCCAGCGTCCTCGTTGGTTAGTTTCCGACGCGTCTCAGTGTCTTTGTCCTCACGACCATTTAGGTGATCGTATCCTTGTGCAGAAGCGTGGGTCAGCTCCTGGGCACTGGTTCGAAGGCGGTGTTCATGTCGTGCGAAAGGAGGAAGTTGGACTCAGGTTCAATGCGTCCTTCAGGGCCACCTCGCCCGCCGACCGCTTCACCGTACGGTTCAAGCTCAACCGATACCCCGTGCGACGCCAGCACCTTGCGATGGATACCTCATTCTCGGAGGATCGCGTCCTGTTCCCCCTGCTCCTGCATGTGCCCAGAAGCAGCTACCCCACCCAAACGAGCGCGCGGCTCAAAGTGTTCAATCCTCTCATAGCGACAAACGCCCCCCAGCTCCAAGCCGTCGTCTCCATAGTCAAGCGCGCACCGGGTTCGGTGCCCTTCGTTATCTTTGGACCGTAAGCTTTGTCTCGCCCCGACCTCGATATCTCGCTGATGCACATCGCAGGCCAGGCACGGGAAAGACGGTGACAATGGTGGAAGCTATCCGGCAGGTCCTCTCCGCCAATCCTCACGCCCGCATTCTGGCCTGCGCACCGAGCAACAGCGCGGCCGACCTGATCGCGAGCCGTCTCACGGCGCTGAGCACGGACGAGCTCTTCCGGTTCTACGCCCCGTCGCGCAACAAAGATCAAGTCTCGCTCGAGCTGCGCGAGTACACCCACGCGAAGCTCGACGGGCACTTCTCCGTCCCGCCTTTAGCGCGGATGAAGCGCTTCAGAGTCATCGTCACAACTTGTGTCTCGGCGTCCGTCGTCTCGGGGATCGGCATCCCCCGCGGGCACTACAGCCATATATTCTGCGATGAGGCGGGACAGGCAACGGAGCCGGAAGTCATGATAGGTAGGTCCTCCATTCCGTTTGGGTCTGGTACACTACTAACGGATGGTCGAAGCGATCAAGACGATGGCGGACAGTCGGACGAATATCGTCCTTTCTGGCGATCCTAAGCAGTTGGGGCCCATCATCCGTTCGAGCGTCGCGCGGGAGCTTGGGCTTGAAACGAGCTATATCGAGCGACTGATGCAGCGGGAGATATATGACGAGAAGAAGGGCTATGGCGCCTCGTACGTCCGACTCGTTTCCGACGCGTCCCACCTTCACTCATCGCGTCCAGCGTCGTCAAGTTGACCAAGAATTTCCGCTCGCACAACGCCATCCTCAAGTTCCCAAATGAGCGGTTCTACAAGGGCGAGCTGCAGCAGTGCGGGGACTCCCGCGTCATCAACGCGTTCATCGGCGGGCCCGTACTGCCCAACAAGGCATTCCCGATCGTCTTCCACGCCATCTCGGGCAAAGACGACCGCGAGGCGGCTTCGCCGTCCTTCTTCAACATCGACGAGGTCACCCAAGTCAAGACGTACATACAGAGCCTGCGCGCGGACAGGCGGTTCCGTATTAGTGCGTATCGCTTGCTAGCTGAATAGGATCCTGAATGTGATGATTCGCAGCGGACAATGACATTGGTGTCATCGCACCATACCACGCACAGTGCCTCAAGATTCGCACCGCGCTGCGGGCCGTCGCCGACGGGGTGAAGGTGGGTAGCGTCGAGGAATTCCAGGGCCAGGTGAGCAATCCATTAGTGCACCGCGGTACTGATTTTCATTTTACTCAGGAACGCCGTGTCATCATCATCTCGACCGTGCGTAGCAGCCGTGAATTCGTCGAGTACGACCTCCGCCACACGCTCGGTTTCGTCGCCAACCCGCGCAGATTCAACGGTGCGCTCTCCTCCTTCTGAAGTTTACAGAGGCTTAGCGCACACATAGTTGCGGTAACACGCGCCCAGGCGCTGCTCATCGTCGTCGGCGACCCGAACGTCCTCGCGCTCGACCCGCTGTGGCGCTCGTTCTTGAACTACGTGCACACGAACGGCGGGTGGACAGGGCCCGACATCGCGTGGGATCCGCGCGAGGCGGTGGACGAGGCCGGGGGCTACGACCGCACTGCACGGGACACCGCACAGCAAGACATGAATGCGTTTACGCGCCGCATGGAGCAGCTGACGATCGCGGGCGTAGAGGCGGCCGACGAGGGAGAGGACGACGACACGAACGTCGACCGCCCGTGGCAGGATGTTGAGTAATTTTGGTGTGCATCGGTAGAAACATATTCTATGCAAAGTCAATCAAAGCAGCGATATTATTGCGAGTCTATCTAATAGCGACACGAAATCTTTTAGTAGTAGTGCACCTGCATGTTTTCGTCAGCTATGGGAAATGGATGAAAGTGAGACGACGCACCTCCTCGCGCTCGCGGCCGCGCATGTACGGGGGCTCGGTGCCCTTGTAGTAGATGTCCGTCCAGAGATCCTTGATGAGGGGCTCGGGCGAGGCCTTGGCCTCCTCGACGGCGGCGTCGACCTCGGCTTTCGCGTCCTTGTCAAGTTGCTGGGGGAGAACGTCAGCGAAGGCAGCGAGGCGGAGAGCAAGCGCACCTTGAGCTCCTGCTCGGACGCAAGACCCCACTCCTCGATGTAGCGCTGCAGGCCGCGGATGGGGTCCTGCGTGCTCCGCATGCGCTGTACTTCCTCGCGCGTGCGGTAGGTCGTTCCGGGGTCGGACATCCTGCGGTGGAGTTAGGAAAGATTCGACGTAAAGCAGCGCGGGACGTACGAGTGGCCGCCGTAGCGATAGGTGACGAACTCGAGAAGGATCGGGCCCTTCTTGTCTTCGGCGGTCCACTTGCGCGCGAATTTGACAGCCTGCTGGGCGGCGATGATGTCCATGCCGTTCACGCGCAGCCCGGGGATCTTGTCCCCGCGAGTGAAGTAGTCGGTGTTGGAGGAGCTGCGCTCCGCAGACGTGCCCATGCCGTACTTGTTGTTCTCGCAGACGAAGACACAGGGGAGGTCCCAAAGCTTGGCCATATTGTACGCCTCAAAGACCTGGCCCTGGTTGCTCGCACCGTCGCCGTACATGGCGAACGTGGCCGTGTTCTTTTCCAGGTACTTTTGTGCGAAGGCGATTCCGGCGCCGACGGGGACCTGGGCACCGACGATGCCGTTCCCGCCGAAGAAGGAGGGGGTGAAGATGTGCATGGACCCGCCCTTGCCGTGCGACATGCCGAGTTGGCGCCCCAGCAGCTCGGCGATGACGCCCTTGATGGTCCCGCCACGCAGGACGGCGAAGGGGTGGCAGCGGTACGCTGTGATGACGCGGTCGTCCGGGGTGATACCTGCCTCGAGTCCGACAGAAACTGCTTCCTATAACGGCCTCAGCAAAAATACGGCGCACGACAAACCCGACGCACCTGTCCAATGGCCAAGTGGCAGAACCCGCGGATGAGCTTCGCCTTGTAAAGTGCGTCTGCGGCCATCTCCATCCTGCGCATGGTCGTCATCTGCTTGTAGAGACCCAGCAGCTGGTCTTTGGTGACCTCGACATCGAGGTCTGGCTTATCGCACAGGTACGACTGGAAGGAGTCCTCGTGGAGCTTGACGGTGAATGGCTTCGAGAGGTCGGAAGGAGTTTCGTGGAGCTGGGTGGTGTCCGCCGACGTCTGGATACCGCGAACAAGCTGGGGCTGAAAACACGAAAAATAGCCCCGGAAGTCAGGATTTTCGTGCAGCAAAGTGGGAATTCCTTACAAGCCGACGGGAAACGCGAAGTCGGGCTAATGAGGCCATGGCGACAAAGAAAAATCCGCCTCAGGCGCGATGGTGGAGGGAGGGAAAGAGAGAGCGGCCGCTATTGATCGGGAATTCCCGGGTGCCCCAATGGACTTGTTGGTGGGGCAAAATTGAAGCTGTAGCTCGCGACCAAGCTCGCAGCGCAGAAATTAGGCTTAGAGGGCGTAATTTAGGTCTGAGTTGGGATTTGTAGACTTGCGCAAGTGCATGTATTTAAACTCAAGTCAAAACTCATTTGCACGATTGTGAGCAACTTTGCAGGCAGGGGCGGGAATAGAGACAGAAATTTGGTTCTTTCGACAAGTATGGCTTCGGAAATCGAAGGAAAAAGATGGGCTAGGAACCAGAGGTATGTGCTGGTCTAATGTGGTCCAGTGCAATAATTTTGTGTCGAGGCGCGCGCGTTGGTCACAAGACACGTGAAGCTCTAGCTTGATGTCACACTTAAGGCTCTTCGTCGAGTCTGAGTCCTGAAGAAGGGGAAAGTCCCGGAGGACGAGGGGTAGAGTCCGACCTGGGATAGCATTAAAGAGCCCCGCCTTTTGCAGATCAGGAAATCATGCGCGAGTAAATCCCTGAAAGCCGCGATGCGGAGCCTGAACGAGAAGAGACTGGATTGAGGTGGTGTCGAGCGACGGAGATAGTGGACGAGGGAGAAGAAAGGAACTAAAGAAATGGAACCTATGGTACCCAAAACATATAAGCTTGCAACGGAAACCGGTTTTTCTTGAAATGATACATATTACACACTTCCCCGCCCAAAGAGTCGTTCAGCTCTGTCCGAGCTTCTGGCCCTGGCCCCACTGGTACCCAGTCGTCGTCGTCGTCGTCGTCGTCGTAGCCGGCGCCGCGCGTGTTTCCGGCAACTGTCTCCGCGGCGGGATAACATGCACCCCACTCCCCGCGTTCGCGCCGGTCGTCCCATCCGCTCTGCGTACCGTCGGCGGCGGCGCGTTGCCCTCGCCCATCCAGTCGCGGAACCACTGCGGCGCAGCGCTCCACGGCTGCAGCACGCCGCCCGCGCCGCCGACCTCGGGGCCCCACACGCCCCACCACCACAGGTGGCCGATGACCGCGCCTGGCAGCGCATGGGCGACCGCACCAGGGCCACCCATCAGCAGGTCCATCCCGAGCATGATGTACGGGAGGTACTTGACCGGCAGGTTGATGAGGCCCATGATCGAGGTCTGTGCGCCGACGGGCGCGAGCGCGGAGCCGATGTACGCGATGCAGAGGAGGAGGGGCCGGAAAAAGACGGAGGAGCCGACGGGGATACTTGTGATCTGTTTCGGCGGTTTAGGGAGGAATTGAGAGAGAGAAAGGGCAGGCGCACGATGATGCCGATGCTGGCGGCGATGAGCTGCCAGGCGAGGTCCGCCGACTTGTGCAAGTACGGGCCCGACTCTAGTTGATCCGACGTGCGACTGCGATGTCGGAGTCAGCGTCGAACGGAATAACCACGAGCAGGCACGCAACTAGAGCATAACCAGTTCTGATACCCGCACATTAGCCACCATTCGAGTCCTCTTCAAATGCACGCACCAAAGATGTAATTTATCCCGCTACCTGGCGTGGCACAAATGTCAGTTCTGCGCATTTACTACTCACGAAGCATTCGACTAACTTCCAAAGAAAAAGCTCGTGTAGAGCCGCCATATCTACACGGTTTAAGCGTCAGCGATGCCGACTGTGAGCCAGTCCGCCTAGCTGACCTGGAGCTGGTTAAACACCAGAGAATACGTGTAGACGATCTTGTACGGCGAGACAAGCCCCATAGCCGTTGTGAGAAATATCCCCAATGACGAGAAGCATAGGAAGCGGGTAACTGGTGGGATTTTGCGGATTTCTGCGATGAGCTCGCTCATGGTGGCGGTCGAGTGCTCAGTCAGACTCGGAGAAACTTAGGCGCCCGCTCACTGACGTGTCTCTCACGTGCGGTCACATGATGTCTTGGTCGCGTCGCGGTCACAACGCGCCTCGCTCACGCCTGAGGGTACTTGCAAGCAAATTGTGCCCACGGAGGTGCCTAGTTGCTGAATAAATTCAACACAAATTAATCAAACCAGACTTGGTCGACCCTTAAGCACACGGATCATCTTCAGCAGTAGTGATGGCCGGGTCGGGTCGGGTCTTGAAAGCCCGGGCTTGGGTCGGGTCTTGGCGGGCTTGGGCTTCGAAAAATCCTGAGCCCGACCCGCGTTAGGGGGTCGGGCCCAGGTCGGGTCGGGCTTGGGCTCAGGCCCGGGCTTGACTGCATTTTTTCCAACTGATCTACGGTGAGTTTTCAAACTCCTTCAGCGTTATACAACGGGTTTCTCACTCGACAGGACCCCTCACAGACTGTGGAATTCCCAAAATTGCTGTTCTGGCCGGCCATTTAAAGCACAAGTCTGAATGCGGCATACCCATCAAATGTCGAGATGTTATGTTTCATGGTTGAACATAGACAAGTAAGTCTCTTTCAAGTAGAAATCAGATTTAACCTGAGATTTAAGCAAGGATGGTTCATAAAAGTGGAATTCCTTTGAAGAATTTGAACTCGGGCTAACTCAAAGAGACCCGGGCCCAAGCCCGGGTCGCGGGTCTGTTCAGAGGCTGAGCCCGACCCTGAGCCCGACTTGAGCCCTAACTCGGGTCGGGCCTGGGTCGGGCTTTCAAGCCCGACCCAAGCCTGGGCTTGGGCTTGAAGCCCGACCCGGCCATCACTATTCAGCAGTAGTAATGTTCAGGGCTTGGCTTCAAGCCCTAGGTCCGCCAAGCCGGGCCCAGGGCTCGGGCTTGAGAATTTTCAGGCCCGAAGCAGGGCCTGAAGCCCGGGCGTACATAACATGGTCATTTCTGGATTTAAAATGAAAGAATACAGGAGTGAGGCCAGTCAGGGTCTTCTACTTCAACTTACGAGTCCGCAAAAGGTAAATTCTGCGCGGCATGGTTCAAAAATGTCAAAACGGAGCCCCTCAGTCATCCAATGTATGTTCTGGGGATCCAAACCACTATTTATCATGATAGAAACACTCCTATCCTCGGTTTATAAAATCCCCCCCCTCAGGCCGGGCCCAAGCCCAAGGCCCCGGGCTTGAGGCCCTGCATGCGGGTTCGGGCTCGGACCGGGGAAATCTGAGGCCCAGGCCGCCTCAAGCTTCCAGGCCGGGCCGGGCCCTGAACATCACTATTGCAGTAGATCTGCACGAATGCATACGGGGATAGAAGACAAGCAATTGCAAGGGCTGTGCCATCCGAATACGGTATAGTTCATAGTTCAAAAATCCAGCCGGTTCATCAGTTTCGTAGAGCAGTATAGCAATTTCTCCCCTCGATTTGGGTTTAGTTGCGCCAAATATGGCTCTGGGGTCACTCCCGGAGAGAGATGTATGGTTCCAGAATTTCGGGACGTCGGTGAACGCAGCATCAAGCGTAGATCGTGACGCCCCTCCCGCGAAGGTTGTACAATAGGGCGCACGAAGAGCGTATGTAAGATTGCGTTAGCAGATATCCGTCCCTGGACCAAAGATGAAAGTCAAGAATAAGACAGGCATACATAACGGTGTGGAAGACGCACCGATTCCGAACTAGATTCTTGCGAGTTGTGTGGATACAGGTGAAGCACGATACAAATTATGTGGCGAGATAACTAGCTAGTTCGATTCAAGAGTTTTGAGGCAACGTGAGAGATCACTTCAGGCCGTACTTGTCCCAGTACACCTTCATCGCAGCCAGCTCCTCGGTCATCCCATTCTGCTCCAACCACGCGATCAAGTCGCGCATTTTCAGGATTGACTTGACGCGTCCTTCCCCGATCAGGCCCTCAATCTCCTTGACGGTGCTGCTCGTGCCGTCCTGGCCGATCTCCTCCCGGTCGAGACACTGGACGACACCCACGACCTCGCCCCCGTTGGCCTGGACAGTATCAATTGCGCCGCGGACAGCCTTCCCGGATGTCATGACATCGTCGAGAACGACTACTTTTTGGCCCGTGACGGAGACGCCGACCATCTTGCCGCCCTCGCCGTGGTCCTTTATCTCCTTGCGGTCGTACGCGAGGCCCACCGATACGTCGAATTGCGTATAGAGCACGAGCGCAGTTGTAGCCGCGAAGGGAATGCCTTTGTACGCTGGTCCAAAGAGCACATCGAAGGTGGGGAGGGGGGCGGTGGCCGACGACTGGGCAGATACAATCGTCGACGCGTATGCGGTTGATAAAATCGCGAGAATGGGGCCCGAGCTGAGGAGAGCTGCATTGAAAAAGTACGGAGAAATACTAGACTAATTTAAGTAATCCGCTGTTATCGTGGGTGATAAGGCTACGCACCGACCAGATTTGAGGGTAAATGAGCCAAATTTAAGAGCACCAATCTCCATTGCATGCTGGATCAGGTCTGATTGATACGATGCTAGAGACATGGTGGTTTGGGAAGAGACCGCTTATCGCCCTAAAAATATTCGCGGCAAGCTCCGGCCGGAGATCAAAATCTTAAATAATTGGTGTCCTTTCACTCCACCTTCCTTCCTCCCAACCTCATGCCAACCCATTCCACATTTCCTGTTGTCTGAATATGCTCAGATACCTCGCTGTTCTGCTCCCCCACCGGCATGACTCGGGAAGACGTGCTCCTGACCCGGAGAAGGGCGGGCATGAAGCCGAGCATGCACCAGGACTGGAGACACGCCTCCCAAGCGAGTACAACGCCCTCGGCCCGGACGACGACGACGACGACCTCGAAGATGACCTCGATGACGAGCACGACGACGACCACATCATTCACGCGATGGAGGTTGAGAACGGCGCGGAACCCACCGACGACCGGCCAAATCCCTCCCTACGACGGGGCAGGACATATTCCTCCTCAATTTCCCTCTTACGCCGCGACAACTCCGACCCCCCAGGCTGGTGGCTTAAATTAAAGGAGTTCCTCAATCCGAAGACCACCCAACAGGACCTGGAGTCGTACGTCCCAAACTACCGCTACACTCCGTATGTGCCATGCATGAAATCCTGGGCGCAATTTTCACCCTCTTTAGAATAATATCGGGCATAGTCATTCCGTTCAGCATCCTCCTCGAAATCCCAGGGCTAACCGAGGTATGCCTCCCCTTCCGTCCTTTGCTCCGCAGCTCCCTCACTCGCAGGTTCCAGCACTGGTACATCCGCACAATCAACAACCAAATCGTCGAGAGACGTCCAAACCCGATGATTTTGAACATTGGCTTGGGTTTCAGCATGGCCTGTGCGTTGGCCGCGAACATATGCCTCGTGGTTCGCTTTCTCGAGACGAAGGTCAAGCTGATGACCCTGGGCTGCATTATCTTTCTCACAATACACGGCGAGTGCTGTCATTGTATGCATGCCTGGTCTCGTGCTAACTCTGCGACAGATGTCATAAATATAACTGCCGTCACTATTTTCGGTGTTGAACATAGGTTCAATGATGGTTTTACGTATGGACAGTCGTTTTGGATAACTGGTAACGAAGCTTATTCTTGTTCTTTCACTTTTTCACTTTTAATGCCCTTTAGTTTGCTCCACGGTCGTGTCGACGTTCACCAACCTGACACTGATCACCGATCTGTTGCGAACGCCGGACTTTGAGAACAGCGGTGCGTAGATTGGACCTTGATACACGTGCGTTCGCTGAACGCGTCGCAGGAAGCGGGCTGACGCGACGCCAACGCTCGCTCGCGATCCTGGTCATTCTGCTCCTCTGCTACATCGCTCTTGGTGCCCTCATCCACTCCCTTCTCCTCGGCCTCAACTTTATCGACGCCATGTACTTTACCCTGGTCTCAATCGAGACGGTCGGTAAGCAGCTAAACACGCCTTCCTCCACGCTGTCATTTATTTATAATCTAGGCTTCGGCGACATTCAACCGCACACGCTAGGCGCGCGGTTGTTCACCTGCATATATTCCGCATTCGGCATCATTACCATCGCGCTGACGGTCGGTCTCACGCGCGAGACCGTGCTCGAGGGGCTGGAGGTGGGGTACCGCAAACGAGTGCAAGCCGTGCGTCAGCGCCGGAAGGTCGGACGCTGGAAGCGCCGTGTCTCGAACCGCTGGCGCGAGGCCGTCGAGTGGCGATTACGCGAGAGCGGGTACCCCGTGTGGGTGCGCGACGCGAAAAATGCTAGAGCGGACCGCGGGCTCCTTGGGAAATTTCTGGATTTTGTGGACAGCATGGTGCCGTGGCCGACTGGGGAGAACAAGTCCTTTAGTTACGGAAGGGGGTTTATGATGGGGCATGGGCTCGGGTACGGGAATCACCCGCACGGGATGCACCTCAACCTGGAGGCGCTCTCATGGAAACAGGTCGGTGTTCAATGTTTCTTCACAGGCTTCCGAAGCAACGTGCGTGGTCGCTAACGGAATTTTTTCTTTAGCTGGACGCCGCGGCGATGGAGGCCGGTGTGCCTCTGAACACGCTGCTGCCTGAAGGATTCAGGGAACGGCGCGAGGAGAGCGAGGATGAATTGTCCAACCCAGACGCCCCTCCTGTACCTGAGCCGAACGCCGACGTCCCTCTGACCTATGCTCGCCTCGGACGCATGATCGCGATGATCGGATCCTTTGCTTTGGCTGTGGACAAATCTAGCCATCTCCGCGGCGACCTGCCCCGCGCCCACCCCGTCCCCATCGAACCCCCCGGCCCGACAGCAAGTCCACAGTTCAAAAAGTCGCTGACATTGCAATACGATGCGTTTCGCTCGGGCATGGAGAAGGAGGAGGCGAAGGCGTTCTATGCGCGCTTGGTTGTGGTCTGGGTCCTATTCATCATGTTCTGGGCTGTAAGTCTGTCTTTCTTGCACTGCTACTTTGCGCCGAGTTCGGTTTTGACGCCGCGCGCTCCAGATTGGCTCGGTTATATTCATGAAGACGGAGGGGTGGAGTTTCGGGATATCGTTGTACTTCTGTGCGTGGTTCGTTTCGTTTTCCACTAAGAAGCCTACATTGAACATTGAATGCAGGTTTCATTGCCTTTACCACAATTGGCTACGGTACGTCATCGATCAGGCCATAAATATGTGATCTAAATTAAACTGATTATTTTTAGGTGACTATTCGCCCGAGACACCTGCGGGCCGAACAGTTTTCGTCGTGTGGGCTTTGCTCGGTGTCGCGACCATGACTATTCTGATTTCGGGTGTGTCTGGATTTTATTCAACTTAGCGCAAGTTGAAAGACTCACATATTGCACAGTTATCTCGGAGGCCTTCTCGTCGAAATATCACTCCGCCCTTCATGCAGGGGTGTTTGAGCGCGCGGTGAAGCGGTACCGTGAACGTGCGCGCGCGATCGCGGAGAAGGCCCGGCGAGGGAAGAATAAGCTACTGGCGCCAGTGCATCATGCGCCGCTATCCGCACACCACTCTACGGAAGACATGATGAAGGAGGCACACACGCACACGCAGACGCAGCTTGAGGCACTCCCACACAAGATCCTGGCGGATGCGAAGATGTTCCACGAGCACCTTTCGTACTTTGTCGGCCCGGGGAACAAGGTTACGGTGGACTCAGGCGATCAGCTGCCGCCGGGGCTGCAGCAACTGATGAACGAAATCACCGGCGCGGAGAAGCTCGGAGAGCGGATTAAGCGGGAGATCCTCCAGGATGAGGATGCGAGGCATGTGAGTATAATCTCTTGTCACCTAATTCATTGCTGACGTGAAAATAGACCTTGTTCACGCTGAGCATCGAACGTGCGTCCTGCATCGAGGATCTACTTTTTCGATTATCACTAACTGTATTCCTGCAGAGGCGCTCCGAAGGATGATTAACTCCGCCGAGTCCGTCGTGCAAGCGCTAGAGGAGCGAGAACGGCTTCTGCATCAGCATGAAGCATCCAGCTCTTCGCAGGCGGACCTAGGGGACACGACGCCAACGCAAGTAAACATAGCCGCTGCGTTTGACCCATCGTTGACCCAGAGGAAGCCGAAGGGCGTGGGATATACGCGGTGGGACACGAGCACGTCGTCTGAGTTTTCGGACTGGCGATAGCCTCCTGGTTTGGGGTCTTAGAGGCGATAAGCGCCTGACTGGACGGTTTAACCTATTAGACGAAGGTTTCAACTGTAGCTTTATGGTCGGACACGAGATTAAGGGTAAGAGTACAACATATGTAAGACGTGGACTACACGAACACGAATTTGTTACGAGTGGCATTTGGGGGAAATGAACACATATGTAAATGTTCGGACACTCGGTGCCCACAGAAGGGAGGATTCGAAAGCTAGCGATACATGTATGGGTATGAATGCGAGGTATGTACGCGCGGCCATAGCTGGGAACGGGGGAGTGGGGAGGGGAGAGAGGTGGGGTAGTAAGTATGTAGGGAAATCTGTGGGGAGATGAATATAAATTTTATCGAGCGGGAAATAATGCATACCACATGCATATATACATGCGACATCCACGTGGCTGGTCCTCTGGTGCTCGCACCGCGACGTTCGCCTCCGGCTCCTGAACAGCGCGTTTAATAAAAAATGATGGTGCTATGATGACGAATATCTCACAGAAGTCCGAGCTTCGATGTCCAGAGGGCCGACGTGCACGGGTGCAGCACATACGGTGGTCACTATCAGCCTGGAGTTTAGCGCAGGCCAAAATGAATGTCGGGATAGAGCTCACAGAGAGTACCGACCAGAATGAATGCGAGCTTGAACTGCATGGTAGTATGTAAACGAAAGTGGGGCTGCTGAAGCAGTGCTTAAGGTGTTCGAGCGATGGCAATACTGGCGGATAACGCGTATGCGTCGCTCTTAAATAAGTGCCCAGCCGGTTGCATGCTGTCAAAATAACCTTGTTCAGTACATGTTCCCCATTAGGGAGCTCCTTTGTGGGTCCGTGAGCCCGTCTCGGCAGAGGCACCGGAATATTGCGGCTTCACACAAAATTGCCTAATTTGGAACAAGGCGGAGTGATGCCGTTGATGCGCATGCTCCACTTTGTTCTTCACGCGGGGGCGGCGTTGTATTGACTAGGCTGACCTTGTTCGAGGTGTGGGATAAAAATCGATTCGTCGGAATATTATACAAGCCAACTAGCAGATACATTTGACAAACACAAAGCACATCTTGTACCAAAAAACGCGCGATGACAAAAACAATACAGAAGATTCGGAGAACATTGGGGCATCATTCGGCATCCCGTCGAACCGCTCCGTCCGGCCCCATGTCCAAATCGCTGTCAGAAAGGTCAAAGTCAAACTCTGACTCTTCGTTCCTCGAAATGATTAGCGACTTCAATCTCTGCATCATTTCCTCCGCCTCTCCTTCCGCCCGCTTTTTCATCTCGAGGTCATAACCACCCGGCCCGGGAGCGACAGGCTCATCTGGATTCCATGTGATTCCCTGACCTCTCCAGCCGCCGCGGATGTAAATATAATTCAAAAAAGCGCGCCACAACGGGTCAAGCGCTAAGATATTGGGATTGCCGATGACGACGAGGAGCGCTTGAGCTCGTGTTATTGCCACTGTTGGGAGTGGAGTGTATCTAGTTAGGTTTCGAACAATGGGCATTGACTTCTCTCACCGTTGAATCGGTGAGGATTCGCCACGAAGCCCAACGTTCGCCGAATATCCGACTCGACATAATTTGTGTTGCTGCGGACCGTCGACATGATGATCACCCGGCGTTCCTTTAATTTATTGTCAGACTGGCATTATGGTTTCAATGGAGATATTTGCACCTGTCCTTGAAATTCTTCGACGCTCCCTACGGTCACCCCTCGTAGTTTAGGATCTTTATACAGGAGATCCATGATCTTGCATCGCTGAGCGTGGTATGGGGTGATAATGCCGATTTCCTCCGGCCCTGGTGTACACCATTGACATCCCGAATCAACATTAACGAAGAGACTCACGGACACGGAGCTTTCTGTCGCTCACCAGCGAAGCTACATATTTCTTGACCAGAGTAGCTTCGCCGATGTTGAAGAAAGACGGAGACGATCCCTCCCGGTCGTCCTTGCCCAAAATTCCGTGAAATATCAGCGGGAACCTTTTGGTTGGCAGCTCATTCGAGTTTTCGAGGCTGCGGATCAAGGCCGGATTTCCGCACGGTACGAGTTCGCCGTCATAAAACTGGTTGTTGGAGAATTCCAAGATGGCCGGGTGTGACCTGAAATTGTTAACCAACTTGACGATACTACGTCGAACAATCATTGTGAGTTGAGACTGAAATCGATACACGGGCAGACGTACGTGATACCGCTTCCACCGTATGGGGTTTCCGGATCCAGACTATATATTTCCCGCTTCATGATGCGAGCCAAGTAGCTGACGTTGAAACCCAGAGCCCTCGCTACCCAAGAATGGACGATGGGCCCGAGTTGCTTGTTGTCCCCAGCCAACACGACATTCGTGAATTTATTGGCAATACTCTTGATGGGTAGCATAACCTCTGGTTCAGTCGCTTGTCCGGCTTCGTCGACAAAGATATGGGTGAAATGGCCTCGCTTGACGCCGAGCTGCGCCGGAACGCCACCTGAAAGACACGTCGACACTACTACGCGATACTTTCGCAACTCCTCCACCACTGGGAGAACGAAAATCAAATTGTCATTCACCGCAGAGAACTTGATGAGGTTCTTTGAGAGGTCCGCGTATTTGCGCGAGAGGGAATTGAGCCGGAAGAGCTGTGTTATGCCGAGCGACACCAGGTTTCGAGCAATGAGATCCGCTGCAGAATTGCTGGGGGCGCAAGCCAGAATGCGCGCCTCGGGATCGCGCAGAAGCAGTTGGTGTATTGCCTCGACGATTGTCACCGTCTTGCCCGTCCCCGGCCTGAAAACGTTCAATTTGAATCCAACTAAAATATGAATGACATACGGGCCAAAAACTACGAATGGGGGACTTCCGGGTGGCTGGTTCACAATTGCGACGACAGTCTCGAGCTGCTCGGGGTCCTCCGCAATCAGCCGATTCACCGGCGAAATACTGTTACGCTGCGTAACCGTAACCCGTAGGTTCCGTAGAACGTGCTCAGCGCGGGGGAACAGAATGCGAGATTCCTTCCACGGGTTTGTCAGTGCCTGATGCATTCTCCGATGAGGCAACCGGTTCAACGTGAATTTGATGTCGAATTTAGTGCCTTTGTAGGTACTAAATTTATCGTCGAAACGAAGACTGACGTGGGTTTGGTGAACCTGGTGGATACGTCCCTCATACCAGGGGCCCTCAACGCCGGTATGTCTGAGAAATTCTTCAGATTCGTTACAAAATTGATATGTAGAAGGGACGTACTTGACCAAGATGAAGTCCCCGACAATTACACAAGGTCGTCCCTCCTCGAGTCCTTTAACTTGGAGACTGTCGGAACGATGAGTTTTGCAACTTCAATCAAAAAACGCGTAACCCACTCGTATCGAGGATGATTGGGCTTGAGCTCGACGTCGGTCATTGCATACATCTCCAGATCCTGCCTGCATAAATTCGATTCATTGACTGCTATGGGACACATGGAAAAAACGAACCTCATCTGCTCATCTTCGATGTACAGCATCAATTGAAAATGATCTCCATATGTATTCACTGTAAAGGAGTCTGGCAAGAAACGCTTCACTGCCTGTAAAACCGTCTTCGTATTCGAGTGCGAGTGGGGGAATGCAGCCTGTATTAACGGCTCCGGAGACTTGAATTCCAGGAGCCGCGAGGTCCACTTGATCGGCCCCCACGTAGGGGGTCGCAAGCTCCGAATAATGGGGCCATCGAACTGAAAGGGCGCCGGCTTGCGGCGATTATACGCTGATTTGGGTTTGAGCTGCTCGTGATCGGCTTCCGACCCGACGACAGCACAAAGTTTCCGCGCGATCACAAATCGCTCTCTTGCGGAAGTATTCAGGAAGATGAGCTCGAGGAAATCCTCGTATTCGCCATCGAACGACGGGTGGAATTGGACAGAAAGCGTCCGAGCTTCATTGTGCTTCAACCATCTAGACTTTCCCGCCAACATTACGGAAAACCTGATGAAGTTAAGAATAATGCCTTCGGTTTGGACCACACACGTACATTGAGTCGACTTTACGAAGGGAAATGGTTTCCAGCACGATCCGCGATTGGGATCCGCTTTTAAGAACGGTGATATCGATATAGACAGAATCGTCTGTCCCGACGACACCGAAATCAAGCCCCTCACGGTGAGAGACAGTGACTCCGTTTTTGTCTTGCTCAGCCTCAGCGGCCATAGCCTGCGCATCCGCAAACAGCTTCTTGCGCATCTTGACGTGCCACTTGGTATGGGATTCGAAAATCGATGCTGGGATTTGTGCACCGCAGCGGGCGCAAAGCGCAAGTTCTGCAGAGCCATCGAGGGTAGTTGGGTCGGCTCTCCTCGGCTGATAAATTATCAGAGTGGATCCACGAGCTCATTTGCTCGGCTCACAGCTGGACGACGCTGACCCGAAAGCGGTGTCTGCCGGGGGTTGGTCTGACGCTTTGAGGCCAACTCGGCCTCCAGCATTGCGTGGCGGTTTCCCGCTAGGTGAGTGGTCATGTTGGCCACGCGGAGAACGAGTCCGCAAGAGCACTTTTGGATGTCGTGCCTCAACCGACAGGCCTGCCCAAGTCTACAACCCGTACCAACGGAGTCGTAGCAGTACCTGGGGTCAATGTGTGTGGTCATTGTGCGAATTGGGAAAGCTTCAAACTCAAGTTTGGGTCGAAAGGGAAGAGGTAAGAGGTAAAGAGGCCGCAAGCACGTTTACTTAACGCGTGAACGGCGATCAAGAAATGATCCCGTGTAATAACCCCATATCGTAATTCCGTAGTCCACGAGCATCATTTTCAGCGAGTTTCAGCAAGGCCCGATCACTACCTTTCAACGGCGGTCCGCTTTTTGCCGAGCAAAATCGCTGATTTACTCTATGAAATTCAGGTTTGGGAGGCTGTTTTACTCTATTTCGGACCCAGATTTAGGTGCAAAATGGCCAATTTTTTCCGCCGGGGCCTTCGTCGACCGGTTACGGCTACTACAGTCCAACCTGCCACCGCCAAGAACTGATGCTTCCCCGGGCGGTAGATTCCTTTTCTCCCAGTCAGACTCACTGTTGAACTCCTAAAAAATTTCGCACTCCGCGCGCGATTTACTCTAGATGGGACGGCGCTGAGCTCTTTCTGAGCTGATTTACTCTATTTAGGGGACCAGGGAAGGGGTCATTTTGGGGCCTTGATTTACTCTATCCCGGACCGCCGTGAAAGGTAGTGACCGGGGGGCCTTTTCAGCACCTGCGTGTGGGAATCATGGTCGAGATTCCAACGAGCTAATTCTGCAGATATTTTCGCACCTCTGCCTCAAATCTCTCATTCCTACTCACGGCATCAGCCACCTTTGGCGTCGTCTATGCGACATAAATGCTACGCGGCGGGAGCTCTGGTCCCTATATCGATCCTTCGTCAACTGTGCAGAATTTCTAGAATATCGTCGCGGGAGCCTCGAGGATCTACAATCCTTCGATAGGCAGGCATATATCGATGCGTATTTGTAAACGTAAGCCGGAACCAAACTTGAACTACTCTTTGCGGGGCTAGATGGCGGAGCACTCCCTTTCCAGCCACTCCAAGGCTCTTGGATCGTCCTCCAACAAGCCGGAGACCTTTCCGAAGATCTCCGCGTGGTATTCATTCAACCACCGCACTTCTTCCGCAGTGAACAGCGTTTTGTCGATCAGTTTCGTTTGGATCGGGCACCTGAATGTTTGAGTTTTCGGGGGCTTCGGGGCCATTGGATATGAAACTTACATCGTGACATGTTCAAAGCCCAGGAATCCTTTATCCCCGAAATTGTTCGGTGTATTCACCTGGCGGACAAGAACGATGTTCTCGATCCGGATGCCGAACCGACCATCCGCATAGTAGCCGGGCTCATTTGAGACGGTCATACCAGGTTTGAGGGCGGTGGAGTTGTACGCTGTGCGTGATTAGTATACTGATCAGCATTACGGCTCAACGAGAGGCTCACAGATGCGAACACCCATGCCGTGAGGACCTTGTTGAAATCGTTCAGCGTCTGGGCCGTGAATCGAAAGAGTTCGCTAGTACCTTCATGGACATTGAGATAGTGCCCGACGCCGTGGCCTGTCCCATGTCTGTCCCAAATCATCAGGGTATTTTCACCGGCGTTCGAGGGAAACTAACCGGTAATCTAGGTAATGTAATGTGAGGAACACGGGCGTAAGATGAGAAAAGTTACAGACCGAGTCCATCTTGCCACAAAGCCCGTCTAGCAAATGCATCACTAGGTAGTTGTGGTTAGATGATTTGATCGATAGAAGTTTCGGAGCATCTTACAGAACGAATCCTAGACAAGACCGAATTAGCGAGGGCGGACTCGGAGAACTGAGAAGTACGATCTTACCAGTCGTTCCATTGGGAAAGATCGCACTGTCAATTGCAATGTGGCCTTGCAAGACGCGGGTGAAGGCTCTCTTCTCCTCTGCGTTCGGAGTACCAAAATGCTGCAAATAACAATCAGTGGGTTACTTCATTTCGAATAGGAAACGGGATACCCAAGTCCTGGTAACATCAGTAGTACCGTCGAAAAATTGAGCTGTTGCAAATGAGTCAAGGTTGAGGATGTTTGTTCAGCGATCCAATTTACCTCCCGAGTCGCAAAGATAGATCTAGAAAACGATACTTATCAAACAGGTGGTCAGAAACGAGGACAAAGACGAGACGAACTTGATCCCGCTTAATTACGGCACAGTCGTTGGCGTCTGGGGAGTAGTGGATGATCGCTGTGCAGGACCATGGCTTTGAAACTCAAATTCGCATGCCTTCAAAGAACGACATACCGCCGTTGGGGCCCGTGGACGATATGGTCGGGAAAGACAGCCCACGGAATAGATCAAGTTCCCTGAGAGCGTCAGCAATCAATGCAGGATGTCGCCAAGGAAATATTCACGATCGGAACTCTTCCAGCTTGTCCGCAGCCTGGCTCTCGTTCAGCTCAGCGCCGGCGACAATTTGTTCTTCCAACCACGCAAAGTAACGAGCCAATGCAGCCCCGTCACGGATGTGGCTTTGCCGGAAGCCTTCCAGTTCGGTTTCGTTTTTGATCGCCTTCATGTCGGCAACTGGCGACGGAATGAGGACATAATTCCCCTAGAGTTGGTGTCGCAGTCGTTCCAAAACAGAGAAAAAATGTATGTACTAACCTCACCAACTGCCTCGGCCACAGCAAGACTAGACTTGTCGCCAAGTAAAACTTTCTGGGGCGCACCATGAGAAATCGAGACAATCAATGAGAAAAAGAGTTCACAGGAGTAGCAGCATCCAATCTGAGCTCCTTCGCCAGATCTTTGAGATTATCAAAGAACGTGGTATAGCCCTGAATTGTTACATCGCCTCCGAGATTGTGACGCGCGGCGTCGTCCAATTGGTCAGGATCGATAAACAGAGTGGCTTTGTCCATGGTAATGGTGGCATATGCGAAGAACACCGGATTGTAGGCGATGTCCGCACCGCGTAAATTGAAGAGCCATGCAACCTCATCCAGCATTGTGACCACCATCGCTTTAGCTTCCTTCTTGGAGATTTCGTCACGAAGGCGTTTGATTTTATCTAAGTGCGATTCTCCTGGTAATATTGCTATGGTGAGGCGCGATCTCTGTTGTTTAATATCGTTGCGTACCTGAATATTTAACGTCGAGGGAAAATACTTGACTCTTCGGCCGAGCAGGGCGGTCCTCGGCCCAGACAGAATCGATTGGATTCTTGCTCAAAGATGCAAGCTCCGATTTTCGAGGCTTCAGTGCCTTGGACAGGGCTTCGGCGTCAACTTTTCTGAGCCGTCAAGAAGTTGCCACCTCTAAATCTATTGTTCAACGAACCGGCCGATATGAGAGTCGAATCGATTCCAATACGGGAAGATGGATCGATTTTCTGGACGGAATTGAGTTCGTCGCAGGGGCTTGATTGTTAAAGATCCAACCTTTGATAAAAAATCTTGCCAAGTCGGAACGTCTATCGCATGCGTTCATAAGTTTATGGCATATGAGGAAGGAGTTATTGTCACCTGGGAGCCCCTGCTTCATCAAAGTCCAGTTTCTGTGCAGGGACTGTTAGCTTCCGAAGGCACGAATGATGCGGCGAATGACTTACTTGTCCAGCTGCTGCTCAGCCTGAAGAAAATACCGTCCATCCGTGAACAAAAAGGCATCCTTCGGAGTTATAACCGCACAGCCTAATCTTTTATTTAACGAAGGAGTTCCCCGAAACGCATGCCGTGGTACAAACCCGCAGAACCATTGAACCCAGAGATGAAAGCCCTGCGTTCATCGCACTCGGCGAGATATTCACTCGAGTCTTCGCTCTCCCGTATCAGCCATGCATGCAAGAGTGAATTCCTATGGCACAATCACGCACGCTGGTCCTCGCTGGGAACCACGAAGGCGTGGACCTGTTCCTGAGCCAGTAACTGACGGAGCTTCTCGAGCCTTTCCGATGTGTGGACTGTCTGCGAGCCTGCACCCATGTTGAGTCGTCTGGAGATGGTGCTAGCGCGCGATGGGGTGTGTGGTGACAAGGCGGAGACGGAAGAGAAACGAAGCCCACGAGCGAGCATGGTCAGGTTTTGGAAGTCTTGATTGCCGATCTCGGCATCTCCCGCACTTGGCTTTTACCCTCTTACCCCAAAGAATTTGAGCGAAATCATCAAGAAAGCTTCATCTCCTCAGCCTTCGCTTTTGCAATTGGCAGATCGGACTCGATGGCCGAGGGTGCTCGCGATTCCGACGATTACTGATCAAGACGTGATTGGCAGTCCGGAAGATGACGAGCGTGTGGCTGGCTTATCAAACTATACTCGGGTTAACTGCCAACCATGTCCTCCTCAAACGAGTCTGCGCTCCCTTCCTTCGATACGTCTGATTTTAAATACACTCAACCGCCCAATCCGTCGTGGACTTTTGGGCAGCCCGTTACCGCAACCGAGGAGGGCCGCAAATGGGCAGAGGAAGAGGAGCAGGGCTGGAAGACTATCAATGCTTCAGAGGAAGATCCGAGGTAGCTATCTCTGTCAGCTCCTGACGCCGCTACAGTTGTCATGGCTGCTCCATCAGGATGGTTTACGCACTGTGCACCAGTGGCATCACTCCCCGCCCGGTGGCATTTGTTTCGAGCATTAGTGAGAATGGCTCCGAGAACCTTGCCCCGTTTAGGTTCGCCTGGGCATATATATATGAGAAAATGAATGCTAACTGGCCCCAGCTGGTTCAACCAGGTCATCCACAATTTAATTCCCGTCGGACGGACTGATTGAACGATTTCATTCGCAAGGTGTCAACTAACCCACCAATCATTTCGGTCTCCTGTACGGGCACGCCAAGGCAAAAGGACACCGCTAACAATATCAAGGCAACCAAGGGTTTCACCGTGAACATTATCAGCGAGCCCTGGATCGCCCAAGCCAACAGCTGCTCCATTGATGCCCCTCCAAGTGTAAGTGAGTGGGCCTTGAGTGGATTGACTCAGGAGCCAAGCGTTAGTTTCCGATGGAGCCGGTTCAATAGAACACTGCATACTCACCCCCTGAGCGCAGGTTTTCGTGAAGCCTGCCCGGGTGAAGGAATCGGCTTTTGCCCTCGAATGCGAGGTATCGACGTCTCGGAAATATTTATTCTTCACTGATTATCGCCAGCTTTTCCAAAACATTGAAATCAAGAACGCCGAGGGAGCTGTGACGGCGAACCTCATCCTTGGGACCATCAAGTTCATCCACGTCCGCAAGGCCGTCTTGAATGAGCGCGGTGTCGTTGATCCCGCCAAGTTGAAACCCATTGGGCGGATGGGCGATATAACATACGTCAAGATCGGTGACGGGTTCCGCATCCCGCGGCCCTCATGGGCGGAGGAAGAGGAGGAGATCACGAAGACCTTGAAGTTGTAATCAAACATATGTAATGCAATTGTTCCTAGACAGCGTTCATTCTCAACCTTCAACTACTATGTCCCGGAAACCAGCAAACCTCCAGCGGCCGCAACGCCCCGTACAAGACAGCTGCACTGACAAATCCAACCAGAAGCCCGATATCCCCGGTGCCCGCCCGCGCGACGGGGCCGGTGTACCACGTCTGCGCCATGCATGGCACAATGGCGGCGAAAGAGCCCACGAACGAGAGGAGTGCCGCCAGCCCCGGTGGGAGCTTCGTTGCTTGGTCCCAGTCGCTCACCTTGTACCGCGCGAAGTCGCACCGCCGGAAAACAACATGTTCAGTCAGCAGGATGCCGGTGTACGAGCCAGACCAGTATCCGATGATATCTTCGGGTGTGTAAGCGCGGGGAGATGGTGAGATGGGATGAGGAATTCTTTTACCGATGCCAGTGACGAGGACGGTATAGAATCGCGTCTGTCCGAGTACCGCGAGAGGAATGCAACTTTCAAATACAGTCGAAAATCTGTGCGCACAAGTCCGATCCAGGCACTCACATCGCCATCACCCACAACACAAAGCACATACCGCGGCACCTTGGCGAACACCGTGCTGATATTCATCAGACTCATGCCTCGTGAACAAACGAAACCGAATTTAAACGGCTGAAAGCCAAGCGTATGCGTACCAAACGAAATATAAAGCCGTCGGTTGCGCTCGGCGCCGAGGTCGCCAGCGCCATGAGCACCACGAGACAACGTCCCGAAGCGGCCGCAGGGCGCCAAGATCGCAGACACCAGCCCGCCGAGGTCGTTCCCCACCATGATAGCCTGCGTTCCAAGACGGCACCCCGGGCGCCACCGCCGCGAACGCGGCCCCCATAATGTGCAACACGACCTATACAAACGGGTTAACCGCAGTGTGCTTTGCGCTTGCCGATAATTAAGAGGCCTACGCAGGGAAGGAATATCCCGATAGGTGTACGTAAAGATTATGGCGCTAGGGGCAGGGTGAGACGCATCCGTACACCCTGAGCGAGAAGCTGGCCCTGGGTTAGTACATACCTGGATCCGGCGTGGTAGACCCCGTAATCGGGGGTCGCGGCGCACCAGGAGACGTCCCCCGCCGCGATCGTCGCCATAAACGACAGAACCGATGCGGCGGTTGGGGGAGGATAGGGGGGCCCGGAGGGTCCAGCGGCGAGGTGCTTTCCGCTTACGCCAATCATGACGGCGATCCCGAGGACGGTTGGGATCCATGCGACGCTTTCGAACCAGTGTATGACCTGGTAGCCGCAAAAACTGACCTAATTAAATAAAGAATGAGGGTTAGATCGGGCAATCATGGAGCGAGAATTGAGGCTACGTACCACCAATGAGACGAGCGCGATAATGACGATTCCGATGGTGGGGGTGAGATGGGGGGAGACGCTCGCGAGGAGCTGCCCGCCGACTAGGATGCCTAGGACGAGGAACCCCATCGTGGTGAGCACGTTTAGAGTGCTGGGGATGGCGGCGCCGTAGACCCTGGTAAAATATGAGCGGAATTCCTGGAATTCCGCAGCCTCACCCCCAGGAAAATCGGCTGAAATAATTGCATTAGATGGAGGATGTTGAACCAGGGAGACTCACGCGTGCACCATGGCGCGTGTGCCCAGTTTTGGGCCGAATATAGCACAAGGGGGAAGTCAGCGTCACGGAAAATGGCACCCAAGGAACATACAAATATGCGGGAATGATGCAGCAGCTAGAGCGAGTCAGCGGGCGGGCGAAGAAGAATTCAATGACCGGCCTACATAGCATGGGTGATCAACAAGATGATCGTGGTGTCCC